>JALIZH010021771.1:20000-32704 GCA_030522465.1 Rhipicephalus appendiculatus | reverse complement strand
CACTTGTAAAAATCAAACCAAGGTACCGTATTTACTCGAATCTAACGCGCACCTTTTTTCCGGTAAAACGGGTCCAAAAGTCGCATGCGCGTTAGAATCGAGTACCAAAAAAAAAAAAAACGAAAAAAAAAAAAAAAAGAAAACCAAAAGACTCTGTTAAACTCGGTTATCATATCGCCATCGGCATTTCAAAAATGGCCGCCTCCTACGCGCCTCGGCCATTTCTGCCATTGTTTCAGTTCGTACGTGTGCTGAGGAGTTTGTCATCTTGTTCTGCGTTCGCATCGACGGCATGGAAGTGCCGACTCCAAAAACTCGACGAGTGCACCACGATACGGCATTTAAAAGAAAAGTTATTACATGTGCAGAGACGGACGGAAATCGGGCCGCATCGCGGTCGTTCGGAGTTCCCGAAACGTGCGGGAGAGACTGACGCAAACAGAAGCAGATTTCTAACAGCAAAGCTTCACGAAAAGGTTTCCAGTGGACCAAAGCAGAGCCGGTTTCCCGAAAACAAAGAGGTGCTGGCTGAGTATGTGCTTGAGCAGCGAGCGGCACAGCGGCCCGTGACGACAGACCAGGTCCGGGCAATGCAGTTAGCCTTAGAAAAAGGGCTAACACGGAGCGATTTCAAAGCAAGCAGGTGCTGGCTCACAAACTTCATGAAGACCCAGATGCTTGTTGTTCTGCATGTGCGAAGGTTGACTCCTACGGACTTTTTCTTCTCTGTCACGAAAAATGGGTGCGCGTTACAATCGATGTTTTACTTTTTTTTTTCTTTTTTGGTCGCGGAAAATGGGTGCGCGTTACAATCGAGGGCGCGGTAGAATCGAGTAAATACGGTACTTATGTTGCTCAACTCTTTTAAGTTCATGATTATTAATATAATACGTATATTTAAAGTAATTTTTCTTTCTAGAGACTGTCATAACTACAGTTTTTAGGGGGTTTAGCACCATTTGCCATTCTTGACACCATTGCTTTATTATCTGTAAATTTTTTTTGTAAATTTACCTGATCACCCACTGTGTCTATTTTATTGTATATGATGCAATCGTCTGCAAAGAGCGTAATAGAAACATCTATTTCATTCAGGAGATCATTTATAAACAAAAGGAACAGAAGTGGGCCCAGAACACTACCTTGGGGTACTCCCGACTTTACAGCTGAAACTGGAGACTTAGTGCCACCAATTTCAACATATTGCTCATGAGAATGTAAATACGATGAAAACCAGGTTGTAATGGTAGGATTTTGGAACGTAACATCAATTTTTCTTAGTAATTTACAGTGAGACACTTTGTCAAAAGCTTTCGTGAAGTCCATGAAAATCATATCCGTCTGTGCACAAGAGTTAATAGTTTTCGAAAGATCATGGACTAATTCGATGAGCTGGGAAGTTGTTGATAAACCTTGTCGAAAACCACGTTGGCAGTTAGACAATAAATTGTGCTCATTTATATAGCTTAATAGATGTTTCGAAACTGTATGTTCAAGCAGCTTTGAACAAGTACTAGTAATTGAAACAGGCCGGTAGTTTGCTACGTTGTCAGTACTGCCGCTTTTAGGAATGGGAATAACTTTAGCTTTCTTCCACTCTTTGGGTAACAAACCACAGAGAAGTGAAGACCTAAAAATTAATGCGAGGTATTTGGAATTCCATTCAGCGTATTGATACAGAAACTCATTAGGGATGCCATCGGGCCCAGGGCTTTTCTTTATGTTCAATTTCATCAAAAGGTTAAAGACACCCTGTTCAGAAATTTCAACGTCAGTCATAGGTGACCTGTCTAATGGTGAGTCAATGTTCGGCAAAGTGCCGTTATCATCTGTAAGCACTGATCCAAAGTATTCATTAAAACTCTCAGCGGTAGGACCCCCCCATAGACTGAGCCACTGAGCGAGTTTTCATTGATGGATTGACATGTCTCCAAAACTTATCCGGGGCCTCCCTAAAAAATTTTGGGACTGTGATGCCAAAGAACCTTTGTTTGGATTCTTTCACAAGTACCTTCAGATCTTCACCAAGACGTCGAATGGCTGATTGATTCTGAGCACTAGGATCATTTTTATAATTTTTACGTTTTCGTTTTAATTTTCTTTTTAAGTGTATTATTTCTCTGGTTATCCAAGGGCTTCTATTACTAGTTTTCTTAATACGCTTTGGATATAAAGAGCTCTATACAAGACATGACCAAGTTAGAATAGTATCCCCAGAGATAATCTGGGACTGTGGTTATGCTTACAATACTCGCAGAAACGCTCATAGGAGCCCTTTAACAATTCCAGAACTCCAACATCATCAGCTCTAGCAAAGTTTAAAACATATTTTGGTGAATGGTTGACAACAGTGGGTGAAAGACTCAAAGACAGCACTACAAGTTTATGATCAGAGATGCCATCGCTGGTCTCACAGTCCAGTAGAAAAGGCAACAATTGATTAGACACAAAAACAAGGTCAAGGATAGATGAAGTACGCGTACAGACTCTTGTATAGTCGCTCACCATCTGGCTTAAACCAAAACAAAAAACAAGTTCAAGGAGCTGTTCACAATTCGAAACTTCTGTTGTTCCAGGGGAGTAGTCGGTCCAGCTTATTCCTGGTAGGTTGAAGTCACCCAAAAGTATAATATTATCACTATGTTGCATATTGTGATCCATGAAGCACCGGAGACTAGAAAGAACTTGGACTGGTGAACTTGGTGGCCTATATATACAGTCGATCCCGGATATATCGAACTCGGATATATCGAATTATTGGCTATATTGAACAGTTGAGAAATCCCCTTGAACTTCCCATGCAAAAGTATAGGGCTGGTGCACACGTATATCGAACTCCCTCACGGCGAGACATCCGCTATATGGAACGCTGCGCCGCACTGAAGCCCAGAAAGTACAGTTTTCCTAACCAATATTGACTACCGTATTTTCCGGTGTATAAGTCGCACCTTTGTATAAGACGCACCCCCTACTTTTTACGACTTTCGCGGGAAAAAAAGATATATAAGACACACTTTTGTATACGACGCACCTATTTTTGATACTGTCAACATGATAAAACACAACAGCATACGCTGAGTACGTTCATTGCAAAATGCGTAGTCACGCACGGCGTTGAATATCTCTAAGCGTGAAATAAAACTTGTAAATAACGCTGTCCTGAGGCACAAAAAAACCAATATTTATTCCACAGGATTCGAAGCCACATCTTCGGGTGCACTGTCAATGTTCCGCCTCGGTTGGCAGCATCGTGGGGTTGCCGTTGTCGGCCTCCGAGTAACTATTTTACGCGGCATTGAAAGCACCTTTGAGCACATCGTTAACGTTGTCTTTACGGCATTGTAAAGCTTGGCGGGAACACACGAACAATGATCGCGCCGCACCATAGAACACCAACCTACACACACGCACAGGCATACAGTATGTTGATGGCGAACATGTTTCACGCGGAAACTGATGATGATGATAACGAAGTGGTACTTTCGTTTCTGTAACTGGTGGTATTGCAGGGCGCTACAACGTTACAGCGAAATGTTGTGGTGCCCTTCTTTATTTATTGCCTCAGTTCCGTGGGTTTAATGGTTCGTTTAAGAACAAACAGTTCGAACAATACAATAGTCTGCGTGACAATGGTGGCTTTTATTGCGGCCATAATCTCAGTGGTCGCCGCAGTGCTTGAACAGCAAGCAGCTGACATCTAAGACCACACCAGCTTCATTGTTATAACAAGATTAGATATCTTTCTACGAATGCTCTCTCGCTCAGTTTATTGTGCTCGTGAATGAAATATCAACATAGTGGTCTCGCAGAATCTCACGACTTTTTGCGTATACAAGACGCACCGTTGTATAAGACGCACCAGCGAAAATATCGGAAAAAGGTGCGTCTTATACACCGGAAAATACGGTATTTTTAGGCCGCGTTCCGATCCCTTTTCGCGCGCTGGTGACGAAAAGGCGGTGTTATTCCGTAGCGTTGATCTGGCTCATTGCGCCGCGCATGTGAATGCAGCGGTATGTTTGATGCGCGATCTGCAGGTTTTAACGCACGGACATGGTGTTTTCAAAGGCCGATTGCCGAGGGCGTCCAAATGAGAATGCGAAGCGACTCGGCGGCCTCGTCGCAATGTTCGCATTCCCTTCCGTTCGCGCACGACGGCATGCAGACACGGAAAGCATGGCCTTCGAGATCCGCAATCTCGTGACGTATTTTGTCGTTTTTAGTTTTAAAACACCCATCTCGGAGGCTACGCCTTTCTTGCTTTTTGCGCCAAGTTACAAAGCCACAAGTGCCATCGCTATCACCAACATGTCGACGGTGGGGGGCTTGGACGCTTGGACCTTTTGTTGTTCGTGGGCAGCGGTGTTGGCCTTGGTGTTGGCGGTGTCTCTTGCTGCTTGTGTGGACTTGTGTACTTCTTGATTCGTTCCTGTACTGATAAATTCTTATTTGGTAGCCGAACGAAGCATTGACCTGCTCGTGGCGATAGAAACGATCCTAATCGAATTTGGTGCCAGGTGACGAATTTGGTTACCGCTGACAACGGCGTTCGGTGCCTCAGTGAATTTTGCGACTTATTAGCATTTCCGGGCGCCATCTCAGACGGGAGCGCAGCGAGCGACTTCATCAGTTCGGATGACGACGTAGCTGTTTCTGAGAGCATCGATGCCGAGATAACGGCTGACGTTGCCGGTGCCCGCGGAAGTGGACCCGTGCGGTTATGAAGATGTCAACGCTGCCGCTGCATCCAATAACCATTTACCGCGCTACAGTGCTTGCAGGGGCTTTCAGCTTCAATCACCGCTGTTGTGGCCAACGGTGCTGAGCTTGCTTATTTGCAATGATACTGAGGATGACTTGATGAACTTGACGGCGTGCGAGAAGCAAGACATGTTTACGGACTATTTTCATGCGAAATGAAGTGCGGTAACTTGCAAAAGAAGTTGTCACCTTGTTTTTTAGCTTACTGTTAGCGAACTGTAATGTTAGCGCTTCTTACGATTTCCGAAAACTGTTTCGAGGCCTGCAATGCTTTAATTTAAGCCTTAAATACGCATATTTTGTATTTCGAATTATCGATATATCGAACTATTTCGCGATCCCCTTCGAGTTCGATATATCCGGGATTGACTGTACCACCTATATGCACGACGCAGTTCTTAAAAACTGCCCTAATCCACACTGACTCAATGTCATAAGAAACAGAAAGTCCAGTAAACTCGATATTGTCACGAATTAGCAATGCAACCCCCCCCACCTCTACTATTCCGGTCTTTCATAACTATGACATAAGATTTGGGAGTTATTTTGCTATCTAATATATCTTTATGAAGCCACGTCTCCATAATCATCATAATGTCCGGTTCATGTTCTAAAATTAGCGCTTCGACATCCTCGACCTTATTTAACATGCTTCTAGCATTCACGTTCAATATCTTGAAGCAATCCCTTTCCAAAGTTCAAGCGGAATCATTCTGTTGGCGTAGCACTCTGTCGTGTTTTCGTTCCACGCGTTAAGTACATTATTGATTTTGATTTTGTCGTGAAGAAGCTTAACTTTTGCTCCTTTTGACCTTTCCTCCTGCGAAGACGTCCAAAGGCATTTCCTTATTTCAACAAGCCTTTTCGAATAATCCTCGCTGATGCTTATGTTCGTTCCCTTTAAGCTTAGAACAGTGACTCAAAATTTTAGTTTTATCTCGGAAATCAGCTAACCTGAGAATTATGGGACGGTCTCTACCTCCAGTCTTTTGACCTAGGCGATGTATTCTTTCAATTGAATTTATTTTAAGTTTCAAGACTCCGCTAAACACATCGTCATTCACCTTTTTCATCAAAATGTCATCAGTTTCACGTCCCTCTTCTTTTATACCTCTTATTATTAGGTTATTTCTAGGCTTGTGTGAATAGTGAATTTTAGGTTCGAAGCGAATAGTGATTTTGGTCGAATAATTTCGAATCGAATTCGAATAGTATATATCACATATTATACAGAAAAATGGGCATATTTGTCATGACCTAACTATCCTGCACGATATTTTTTAAAAATTGAAACAAGGCCTGTGCAAATGCCATTTTTTTTGCTACAAAGAAAGTAGAAACAACATACCTACCAAGTCTCCCGGATTGTCCGGGAGACTACCGGATTTCGACCATTTCTTACGTTTGTACGGTTGGTCGGGAAATCTCCCGGAAATCGGAATTTCTGTGCGTGATCTGGCTGCATTGACAAAAGTCCAAACCAATCCGATCCAGGCTCTTTGCGAACCTGTCGCATTGTAATGTAAACAAGTTTAGGAGGCGTTCATGTAAACGTACAGTAGAATCTTGTTGATACGAAACCCGCTGATACGAATTTGTGAAATTCCACTGTGTCCATTGGGCCGAAATTCGGATGTCCCGAACACTTTTCCGCGTCGCGGCGCGCGTGATACGAACTTTGGTGTAGGGCAGCGTGCTGAAGCTTCGCAAGTACGCGCGCGACCAGCGTACACATTGGACAGATTTAGTTGAGTGTCGGCAATAGCTTTGCGTGCGCCCCACTAAATCTGTCTACTGTCAGAACTGTGGTCATCGTGCCACATCCGATGTGAACGAAACCGCGGTCGCTCTTGACATGGTCAGAACTCCGAAAGTGCACGCGCGTCCAACGCTCAATTAGTAAAAGCGACGCTATATTTCTGCTAACGCTGCGGGAAAAACCGCGGCAGATGCGATCATTGATAGCAACAAACGACGTAGCATTGAGCTTCTTCGATTTACACAAGAAGAAGGTACAAGTTTATCACTTAGTCACATGTAAGCCTGTCATTTTTGAAAATGAAGCTTTGCGCTAGGTTATAAATTCTGTCTGTTTTCGGTGTAGCGGATAAAGCGTTGTTAGCTATAGATATCATGCGTGTAGTGTACTAGTGTACATGGGTGGAAGTGCTGCGCCAATTGCGCCATTCTGCACCACGCTGTGCATAAACGGCAATTTGCGCGCATAACGCCAAATTTAGCCGAGTCTTATCATCGACCGAGCAACACACGTTGGATACACAAAGGACGCAGCCGCATTCAGTCATTTATATCCCATGTAGTTTGGTCACATCGTATTTTAGTTCATGCATGGTGCTTGCACCTTGTGTGAACTTAAAGGAGTACTGACACGAATTTTAAAAATTTTCAGATTGTTGCATTAAATAAAAGTACTGGTGTCGAGAAACCTATAAAGGGTGTCACAGTGCCTAGGATATATTTTTAATATCGCTGCCATAAAACAGCAATTTCGGTTTCGGTATCGAGGGGGGCGGCTTCTCAGTGACGTGTCAGGGCAGTGTGACGTCGCAGGAAGACAGCAATTAACTGGCGACGTACTAACAGCAAATCTGTCATCTGCTCGTGGTGCACGTAAGCAACGATGAGTGAGTTGTTGTCCAGTGCCCCTACAGTGATTTCTGCGATTTAGGCTGTCTGCCGGACGCAGAGCTCCCAAACTCGGGAACTGTCTTGTTTGTCGGGATAATGTCCACTGAAGTGGGGCTGGCGTGCAGATGCTCAGCGACGAAAACTTTAAAATCAAAATAAAATATTTTATATTAAGCTTGTGCGAATAGTGAATTTTAGGTTTGAAGTGAATTCAAAGCGAATAGTGAATTTTGGTCGAATAATTTCGAATCGAATAGTATACAGTGAAACCTCGGTGATACGAACACTGCTCATACGAATTTCGGGGTGATACGAATTTTTCTTTGGTCCCGGCCAAGGCCCATTGGCCTGCAATGTAATGGAGTACGGTTGTTGCGAACAGATTTTCACCCCGTGACGTTTGATACGAACGTACGCTACCGCCCATGTACAAAGAGGTGCTGCCCGCGCTGTCGCGGAAAACGCGCCAAGCACGTGCGAGCGCGTTAACGCAAGCGCGGGCATGCGCACCGCACCGCCAAATCGCCACAATCATGGTGCAAGAAAAATACTTTTCTCGTGGTCAGAATAAACCTTCAGAGACGTGTCACAGCCTTCGAGATTGTGTGTGCGAATTTTTGAGGCTCTAGTGTGCCTCCGTGTGCCTACACGTTTAGATTACAGAGAGCATCGGCGCCATGCTTTTTTTTTTCTAACTCGTTGACGCGGGCTGCTGTCGTTGTACTGTGTCTACACATGCCTGCCTCGTGCATCAGACATCCTATGAAAGGTGGACGATGACCGAAAGAAGGCGAGGACAGTCTTGGCGAAGGAGTCAGGCCTCACAACGTCAAGATGCGCGACTGTTGAGGTCGCACTTGTGTGTACACGGCCGTAAATTTCCCAAAAAACATCCCCATACACCTCCGCGATAACAAAATCATAACCTAGGACCGTGGTTCTGAATCACAACATAGAACCGTGGTTCGCGTCAAAGCGCTTCTTCCGTTACTTTCGTCGCTGTATTTCCGGTGTCATGCGAAAAAGCATACTAAAATTTGGAATGGGCTACTGCTGACGCAGCTGGTTCATTAATTAAACACGCGCGTACGGACCGTATATTTACGAGTGCTGGTATGATTGCCGACATCTACAAACTTCACTGAAAATCATTCAGAGTTCTTCCTGACGTTGCTGCGGCCCTCAAAAACAGTAAATGAAAATGTATGCCAGCTTTCTTTTGTCGCATGCTAATTTTCCACGCTTTCTGGTGATACGAATTTCGGATGATACGAATATTTTTGGTGGTCCCGTGAGATTCGTATCACCGAGGTTTCACTTTATATCACACATTATACAGAAAAATGGGCATATTTGTCAAGACCTAAGTAACCTGCACAATATTTTTTTTTAATTGAAACAAGGCCTGTGCAAAGGTGTGTGAAACAAGGCCTGTGTGTGTGCAAACAACTTAGAATAGTAGCAGGATTTGACTCTCGGTAGAATGCAAGTGATAACCAGTAAAATATGTTATGTTGTAAATTTACAAAGCATATAAGCCGGTATAACAAGCTTTTAAACTTAAAAATTGATGAATCGATGCGAGGGTAATATGTTCATTTAACCTTAAAGTGGGGCTTTGCGGCAGTGCGGATTTTTTCTGAATAGGTGTTTTCACGGCTTAGCACCCCGTCACTGCAGTGAAACCACCTTTACAGGGGGTTACACGCAAACTATTATTAATACACTTTGGTAGGTGCTTTTGCGGCTTAGCACCCCTTCACGGCAGTGAAACCACCTTTACAGGGGGTTACACGCAAACTAATATACACCTGGGTAGGTGCTTTCACGGCTTAGCACCCCTCCACTGCAGTGAAACCACCTTTACAGGAGGCTAATATACACCTATTTGTTCATTTCGAGAAATTTTCAATATTTTAAATTGAATTCTAATACTGAATTCTGATAGTGAATTCTAATACTGTAATATTTATTCGAATATTCGAAGCATTCGAATATTCACGCAAGCCTATTTTATATGTGTTGTCTGACTCCGCTGTGTGGAGGGCATTGACACTGCTACCAAGGAAACGAAATATGTCCCTTTTTCGATGTTCCAAAATTGTGTCAGTACTCCTTTAACACCGTGCATGAATCTTTTGCCACGTGAACAAAATGCGTGAATCCTGTTAAGGTGGAATTTGTGTGCAGACCTCATTATGCAAGTTTATCTTTTAACAGCGAAGCTGTTAGTCAAACTATAAAGGCGGCAGTGTTGTTGCAAAAAGCTCGCCACGCCGTTGCCGAGCACAGCGGCACACCAAATGCTCTGCGTTGGAGACTGTCAAACCATAAAGACTGGAAAGAAAAAAAAAGACAGTTTCACCGCAAGGGCGAAACAATAAATGCAATAGCAACAAATTGTTATGTTGTAATTGTAATGCTGCACGTGCTCCCTTCCCATTACTCGTGTAACTGCTGCCTTGTGCAAACCACGGCCGAATTTCTGGGAACCATCTAGATAATCTCTGAACCTTCCGATGAGAGTACGCGGCCGCTAGCGATAACGCTGGAATCTTCGATGGCACATGTATAAATGCCGACGCGCTTCACCGCTTGGCAGATTATTGACAGCCGACGCTCTGTTCGCTGGTATCAGTCTACAGCGTGTGTTGCTTCTAGAGTGAAGTTTCATTTCCCGGGCACGGGTTCGCCCAAATAAAAAGTCATGAAAACACCAACTGCTGCCTTCGTCAACGTCATGACCCTGTGACAATATGAAGTAAGGCTGGCAGCTAACTCTTTTGGATCCTATATCACGTTACTCTACAAAACACTGGTGTAAGAGAATACGGCCGCTCCAGAAAGAAATGTTCTTTTCGCACAGTCTCTTCGCGTTGAGAGTGCAGCACTTAGAAGAGTATGCGAGCATGCACTGATGCTTGCTGAGTAGCACACGCACCAGCGATCACGACCACGCCCTTCAAAGTTCAGAGCTGCTGCTCGAGACCCCCCCCTGCGCGTTTTTTCGTCATTATCGCATGGTTATTGCACGGCAGGTTATCGCATTCGACGGCGGATATGTTATCGCATGTGCCCTCCGAGCGATGGAGATGGGCCGGCTCGTTTGTTCTCTGCTTGAGCAGCGCTCGTCGCCCCCGCTCACTCGCCTTTACCTGTGGGTAGAACATATGATGCGCGGCGGATGTTATCAGGTCGGAGTTTACACGAAACATGACGGCGACAGTAGAAACCTGTCGAGAGTGTCCATATAATAGCTGTTGCAATAAAAAAAACTTTCTCGTGCCATCGCCTAGGAACGGCGCGGCGAGCACATTTCTTATCTTTATTTTCCCCACGGTTCTGATGTCGGCTGTGGTGCTTTAATGTGTGATGCAGTGTTTTATGCACATGTTTTTCATTTGTCTGAGGTGTAGTAGCTATCCAAAGCATCGCTTATGTCTTGTTTTCTTTGAATGACTGCACTTTCAGCTTTGATGTTTTAATGTTTAGTATATATGTGTATATATATATATATATATGTATATATATGTATGTATATATACAGTCTACTCTCGTTACAACGGACCATGATAATCCGGCAAAATAAGTCCGTTTTATCCGAAGTCCGTAATATCCAAACTCCACAACAGGTGGGGGGGGGGGTGCGCGGGGTGCGTCACCATGTGACGATCGTCAGTAGTATGGGGCACGCAAGTTCTGCTGATACATGGTGAACGTATTCGACAGCAGGGTTACGAAAGACTTCAATCACCAGCTGCGGTTACTAACGAAAATTGCAGCGCCAGTTGTAATTAATGAGCGATTGCAGTTACGGTAGGTGCAGGGACGCTATGTGGCCCCTGCACAGCAGCAAAGCGTAGCCCGATATTAAATGCGTTTCCAGCAGGCTTTTTAAGCCACTTCTGTTGATCGGCTTGGAATAAATTCTTTCTTATTTGTGCGGATGGGAAGACATATTTAAATGCGGCCGCCTATAGACCGCTGGTAGCTGTTGCTTCAGCGCAGCCTCCACGGCTCGCTGGACAATCCAAACTTGTTCTCAGAGTTCTGAACTGAACAGCGCTAAGGCACCTCTAACATTAATATGCTAATTTAACAGTGTAACTCACCTGCTTGGTGCATGAGAACGTCTTTCTTTCAAAACTTTGGTCACCATGCCTAACAACGTTACTGCAGTGAGTGACGAATGTCTAACGCAAACCACAATCAAAAGCTTTTTATTTACACTTAGATCGAAAAGAAATTCGCGATATGAGATTGGCGGGCACCCTTGAGCGATGATACAATCACTTCGCACCGCGGCACTGCATTTCAGTCAGCCGCAACACTTAAACCATTCGCATCGTTCGCGTGTCCAACGCGCTCTCATACTGGCTTGGCTGCAGGCTTGGCTTGGCCGAAAACCACCAATGTTGCCAGCCGCAACTTTAAATTACTGCGGCTTTAATGCGTAGAGAGCGGCGTGGTCAAGTCTGTTGCCAGCCCTGCGTCAATGCGGCAAAAGTCCACTTTATGCGCCCACTTTTGACAAAAAATGCAGCTGATTTCGTCCACTGTAGCCGATAGTCCGTTGTATCGCGGTCCGTTAAAAGCGAACTTCGGTCCATTAGTTTAATACACAGACCAAACTTAGGCTGAATAATGGTCCGTTGTAACCGAAAGTCTGTTGTACCCTGGTCCGTTATAACGAGCGTAGACTGTATATGTATATATATGTATTTATATATATATATGTATACACAGTGAAATTTCGGTGATACGATCACAGCTCATAAGAATTTCAGGGTGATACGAATTTTTCTTTGGTCCCGGCTAAAGGCCCATTGGCCTGCAATGTAATGGAGAACGGTTGTTGCGAAACTGATTTTCACCCCACGACGTTTGATACGAACGTACGCTACCGCCCAAGTACGAAGAGGTGCTGCCCACGCTGTTGCGGAAGACACGCCCAGAACGTGCGAAGGCGGGGAACGCAAGCGGGCATGCGCGCCGCAACGCCAAATCGTCAGAATCGTGGTGTCAGCATTCGTGATTGTTGAGGTCACACTTGTGCGGGCACGGCTGTAAATATCCCAAAAAACATCCCCAACACCTCCACGATAACAAAATCATAACATAGGACCGTGGTTCTGAAATGTTGAGGCCTTGATCTATCGCGTCAAAGCGCTTCTTCCGTTACTTTCGCCGCAGTACTTTGGTGTCATGTGAAAAAGAACAATAAAATTTGGAAGGGGCTACTGCTGTCGCAGGTCACAACTCACCTGGCCGTATATTTACGAGTGCTGGTATGA
>JALIZH010021771.1:0-15000 GCA_030522465.1 Rhipicephalus appendiculatus | reverse complement strand
TCCTACTGCTGCTCCGAGCACCCCGCATCTCCAGTTTGCGATTCATTCCGTGTTTAGGGCCTGTTCTCGCTCATTTCGCACTCCGCTCAACATGCCCGCTGCACGCGAGTGGAAGGGTAAAAATGGCTGTTACATGGAACGAATCGCGAATTATCGAAGTCGTGGGGCCGCGCAAGCCCCACCAAGTTCGATACGTCGTGATCCGTCCCGTGTGACAGCCATTTTCACCCTTCCGCACGCGTGCGTGTGGACTGAGCGGGAACAGGCCCTAAGTTTTCTAACGTGCAAATAGCCGGCTCCACAATGCGATTCTCTGACCTCTGCGGGCGCAGGCCACTCTCCCAAGTTTTCTTACGCGTGTGTTGTGCGTTTCGTGGACCTATCAAGCAAGCTACCCGAGCTACCTACCTTCTCCCCGCTTGTTTTGGCTTATAAGGCTGCCTTCCCGCCGTTCTCGCAAGTCTGCTCCCCTCTCTTACCTCTTATCACAACTCCTTCGCCTTTCTGGTGATGGTGTGCGGAGCCACAGAAAAGTGCTCAACCCGATGGTGTGCTCAACTGCCACGTCCACGCACGTGATTCGTCAGCGAAGGGCGCGTGGCACACGATCCGAGCTGTGGTGCAAAACCCAAGAAGAAGAGTGGGCACTGCTCTGTGGAGCGCCGGACTGAGAAGGTCAAGAAAGTTAGCGTCGCAACCGCGACTAAAGCAGCAGGCATCCAGTTCTGGAGGCTGCCGGCACGAGAGGCCGGGGAAGTGGCCGTCGACCTCGGTAGACACCGCGTGAGGCTGCTCGGACTTGCCGCACCTCATCACCGCAGTTTCGGTGCACCAGCAGCTCTTCCCCTTCGTGTCGGGACGGTAGCAGCCCACAACACAGCCATCGGAGCGCCCCGTGATCTGTTGGGTCCAGCAGTTAGGCCTAACCGATCAGGCCGAAGATGGCGAAGATGACTGAGACACGGGCGAGGAAGACAAGCGGCTCGTTGGGCGGATGCTGGCAAACGGCGACCTTATGACTGCTACAAGGACTTCGACGACGGGACACTTCGTCGTTGTTCCGAGGGGTCATCACGAACAGTAAGGACGTTTGTTTACGGAACTTGTTTAGTGTAGCCTCTGAGAAGCGATAGTGGCTACAGACTGGCTAGGTATAGAGTTGACCCTAATGGGGATTGTAGTTAGTTCTTGTTTCACTGGCTAACAGATCAGTGTGTGTATATATTTCTTTTTGGTGTGAAGAATGAGTGTTTGTTTCCTCTTTCCGTTTTGTGTGATAGCCTGTTTGTCGTGCCACCATGGTCTCACTCTCAATTCCTATCCTTTGCAAGCGCTGCCCGAGATAATTGTGACACTCCGACATTGGAGAGCGGGACATCTGCTGGGATGATTTCATTACGGCCGATGATGATGCCGACACTGCGGAACCATGCACAGATGAAGGCATTGTTAATGAAGTGTGTGGCAAGAGCAATTTGGAGGAATCGGATGACGACAACGACGACTAAACTTTGGAGGCGGCGCCCACAAGCGTGCCTGTAGCGATTGGCTACATGGATAGCCTGAGGCAGCTTGTTTATGCCAAGGGCCTCGGCGAAGAGCACGCTGCCGCTTTAAATAAACTGGAGACAGCCCTTATCGCATCTGCACTGTTGAAACACGTGCATTATGGACAATTTTGTGAAAAAAATTAAGTTTTGTGTTTTCACTTGCAACATTTTAGAGCTGTGTTTCATTTACTGTGAATTTCGGAATACAACGAACGGATGCCGCATCACTCTCGGGTTCATTTAAGCGGGCTCGACTGTATATGTATCAATTTGTGGTAAGTCTGGTCGCTTCATCAGTATTGAATGTTTAGGAAAGACCACTGGAATTTTTGCGTTTATCAGAAACAAAAACATTTAACAGTGATGTGTGACCCTAGAAATCTGCTCCAAAACACACCTTTTGGTGCTCTAAAGCTGCTCCAAAACTCCCCTTTTACTGCTTCAAAGCTGCTCCAAAACTGCATTATTCCTGCTCCCTGAGCTGCTCTAAAAGACTGAGGCCCGCTTCCACCCCTGGGTGTAGTATGGTTGGGAGGATGCTTAATGCGCGACACTGCTACGGCGATGGGGACAAGAAAGAGCTGTTGACTCATTTCAAAGCGTATTTCATGAGGGGTAGCCTACGTCGGCCTGTTCTTTTGTGAATCTAATTTTAAATAAAACGTTTTCCTCTTTTTATTTTTGAAACAAAAAAAATATTTCTCAGGAGTAGACACTGTCGTATGTTATGCGTAAAATTCCCGGACAATTGAAATATAAAAAAAAGACACCGCATCTCACTCATGTGAAAACTGAACATGAAAACTGTGCTCATAAATGACACGATACGCCAAGAATATTCATGTTCACATCGTCGCTTTCGGGGGCCTATTGGCGCCTTACCATTTCAACCCCTTGCAGCTAGGCTGTTTACTGTCACCAACATAACGTTTGCGAAACCACCTCAGCGCATCGGTAGCACACCTACGGTCGAATGTAACAGATTTGCCGGAAAACCTTTTTTTTTTTAGTTCCATACAATAACAATTTATAGCACGTAGGGATTAACACAGGATTTTTTGGAAAGGAAATCAGCTTTTGGGAGAACTTTATGTGCTCTTCTTAGGATAGAAATTTACAAAGAGTAAGGGTGAGGGGGGGTAGTGAGGACATCCGGACCGCCCCTCTGAATTTGACAGGGATAGTACACAAATTGCTTGAAAAATACGCATAGTAAAGTTTGGTGGGATGCGCAAAGCATCCCACCAAATGCCACCTTGTTTAAATCCACAGTCGAAAACCAAGGGCAAACAACACGCTCCAGTGCAATCGGTCTGTTTGCTGAGAATTGATGACGCGCACGAGCTGCCTGTCCAGCATGTAATTGTTGTCGCAGTGTAAGAAACAAAGTAATGTTGTCAACAGCAGCGCAGGCATGCGCGAGTTATAGCCCTGATGCATCTTTGAAGCTCGTACATGAAGCCGTTTTGTCTGTACCTGCAGGCACACGGCGCGAAAACTGTCTTCTTCCGGCATGACACAAAAGAATGTTCCCTGATGAGTGCCGATGTCGTCTCATCCAGCATTTAAGAACGGCGAACGTAAACTCGGCACGAGTTGAAAGCAGTAGCCGGCAACAGAACGATGTGCCGCTTCTCGGTCGCGAGGAAATCTAATTACGTGGAGGCTAGTTTCCTGCAAACCGCTTTTATTTTTTTATTTTATTTATTTTTTTTTTTTTCAGAATCCCAATTACCTCAATCTGAGCAACACGACACACGAAAATATGCCAGCATTGTCGTTCCAATCAGCCGTCAGATGTTGATACATGCACTGTGTGTGAGCACACGCAGAGCGAGCTTAGCCTTCAACATGGTAGGAATGTGCACGGCGGACGCCAGTTGGCAGCAGATTTTGCATAAGGTCTATTTCTTGCTGCTGCGTGCTGCGCTATATTGTTTGGCTTGCATGGTCACTGGAGCCTCAGTTCAACTACTAATGGGCAGCATTTCCTGACCATGCTCAAAAAGTGTTGCTGAGCCCCTTTAAAGGGGTCATGAAGCACCCCTCGAGCTTGTTGAAGAACACATCCTGCGGAAAGCAGAAACGGCTGTGAACTGCTCAGCCAAATATCACAGTCGTGCGCGTGTAAAGGTTACAAGCGGAGCGCGAAGTTGCTGTTTTCTCAGGTGCTAATCAAACAGAGGCCGGTTCTCACTCCTGTCGGTGGGCGGGCGTCTGTCATCGGACGTCACGTTTCTGTCAGCCGACGTCGCAAAAGATTATTGGCCAATAGCAGATATAAATCAAGAGCCATGTTCGGATCAGGTGCGCTTGTTCCCGTTGACACTGTGTATAATAGTTGTTGTAGTTAAATAAACAGACTGAAATATAGAAAAGCTTCCTTGCGAGTTTTGAAAAAGATTTCCGGTAGAGGCCAACCGTCGTCAGCGCAACCGCATACGTTCGAGCATGCACGCATGGAATTTTGCTTGGAAGTTGAATGCTGCTCACATCTGCGGTTACGTTAAACATGTTTTTCGACAAAACGTGCCAGATGAACGTTCTGATCCTGGGCAACTAGGCTTGTGTGAATGGTAAATTTTAGGTTTGAAGCGAATTCGAAGCAAATGGTGATTTGGTTTGAATAATTTCGAATCGAATTCGAATAGTATATATCGCATATTATAAAGAAAAGTGAGCCTATTTGTCATGACTCAACTAACCTGCCCAATATTTTTTTTTTTTTAGCTAAGGTGATTTTTTTTTTTTTTTTTTTTTTTTTTTTTTTTTTTTTTTTTTTTTTTTTTGTCGCAGTGCTTGTGTTTTAGTCAGCATTACGATCTGGGCATGACCAGAATTTTCAAAAGCAAAAAAAATTACACCATCTCCCACTAAAGGGAACCATGTGGGGATGCCAAGCAGCGCTGGTGTTCACTTGTGTTTCCATTTGTTGCTTACGTTACCGATGCTGCTACAACTGGCACCAACGTTGACATCCATAGCGCCGTTGCGAAGGAGAGTGCAACGGAGCGAGCGTGCGTGCATTATATACGAGCGCACGCCGCATTATATACGAGCTCACAGCTGCACCGGAGAGAGAGCAACAGGAGAGGAGAAACGAAGCGGAGGCACCGCTCACGCCACCTCCTCCACCCCACCTCCTCCGACCTCCTCGCGTGAGCGCGAGGAGAGGGTCCTCGCACCTCCTCTCACGCAAGGAGAGGGAGGAGAGTTGGCGCACGTGCACGGACGGTCGCCAAGGGATGGACACAGCCCCGAGCAAAAGCTGCTTCGCATCTAATAAAAGCCTGATTTCGGCCGAAAACGAATGTGCCGCGTGCCAGCTTCGAGCGTGCGTCGTACAGTGTGCCAGCCTCCCAGTACTCTGCGCCACACTGGTCCAATAATTATGTATGGCACTGGGACAGCACCACGTACTGGGTTTTCCAATAGGGTAGCCCATAATGAGTGCATGCATCATGGCACCTGTGCTCTGGAGGAAACGTGAACGTATCCGCCAATTTATGCGACTCCGATGCTGTTGATGCTATACCAGTGGCACGTTGCACAGGGGATCCGCCGCTGCAGAATCAGACACAGAAAGCCTGCAATGTAGCCAGCTATATTGCCAACATATGGTGACACTGAAGGATTGCGCTCAGCCTGCCCTTCGAGTTCATTTTGTAGGGGAGCTCACGAAAATGCAGGCGATTCCCAATCATACCTCACTGCTTATTTCCTAGTAAAATGAGCAAAACCTGATACGATTTCGGGGTACCTTCTCGTGAAACGTCTTCCTTGATGACCTTCCTAGTCAGCTTGAGCAGTTTACAGCGCTACAGGCAGGCATTGTTTCAAACTGAAGAAAAGAAACGCTCGCCCGCCAACAGCAAGCGAGTGGTCGCGTGCTCGCTTCCGGGACAAAACGGGGGCTTGCGGTGGATTCACCCGCGTGCGCTAGGAGCGCCATCGAGTACCCCCGAGTGGAGATAGCGAATACACCACGCCAAAACGCACAGCTACAGCAGCTACAGCGCAGCGAGAAGCAGCCGACCGGAACTATGAGTTGCCAGCAGCAGCCGTCAGCACCACCACGTTACGCAGAAATGAAACCACGCAACATTGAAGCGTGGCGACGTAATGCACTGGGCGGGGTGCCGCATAAGGCGCTGCCCTCTTCTGCGGAATGAAGCGAGTTAAGGGGCAATGCGTCAGGCAGATATAGAGATCACTGTATCTCCGGTTCTACTTTAGCTTTTCGAAAGATTCTTTCGGTTATGTATTCCTGGGAGGCATCCGACTCATTCCAAGGTGTTTTTCACGTCAAGCATGAGGGGTGGTTCATGACCTCTTTAAGAGCAAGATAATTTTTTAAACTGCGAGCTTCAAGAGAAATCAGCATATCGCAGTAATTTGAACAGGAGTTATGGTATGCTGAACTTTCGTAAGCCAATCCCAGCTTGACGTTAACTCACTCACAAATGTTCATTCTATGATAACATTTGTTCAGATGGCTTTAGAATGCCCGTCCTTGCTTTATTGTGTGCAGTGCTCATTGCAGGCTACTGCGATATGTTTATTTCCTTTGTAATTTTCACTTCAGATGAAAATCTGTCTCTTAACCGAAAAAAAAAAAAATTTGATATTTAAATGCGACTTCTGGTCCCATACTCGCACAAGATATGTTGCAGCTTGCGTGCCGCTGCACTTTCGCTGGAAACAACATTGGGGGGCTAGATTTTATCGAGCCTTCAATCTAGCAAGCCAGCGTGATTTTGCGTGATTTTGGATTTCTTCCACCATGATGTCTGCATAATGTGGTGCATCGTTTCAACAAAAAAATTTGTTAAAAGCCAGCGCTTGAGTTATTCTACCTTTTTGGCTTTTTTTTGCTTGCATGAGGAGTTGTGTTCTTTAGTTTTACATCATGTATTCGTACCAACTCGCCTAAATGTTTGCTCTTATGTGTGTTAGCATTGGTATTCTACAGTGTGTTGCTGCTAAACCAATCCCGTCTCTCCTTTAACCAGGGTACAAGCCGGATGTTTCCACAGACCGTGAGCGGAGCTTACATGAGCGGACTGCGGGAAGCCTGGAACATCCTGCGCCGCTTGCCACTGGGCCTCGAGCCCGACCTGTTGCTTGACATCTGAGCAGCCCACGGTAATCCAGCTGCCAAGTCGACCGACTGTTGGGGGGTCGGCAATCACCCAAGACGTCTGAGCCTGTTTTGTGTCTGTGCGTGAAAACAATGTGCGGATTGCCAAGGCAAAGGAGTGAACTTCCAAGAAGCGACAGCATTTTGGTCCCCTTCGTTAACTGTGTTATTTTAACTGAGCTACAATTACAAGACTTCACGAAAGGAGGCTGTCACGATGATGCGTTCGGTGGCCGAGTTATCTTTCTGGGCAGAGAGTTCAGAAGTCGGGGATTTTGAATGGAGACAGAAAGCAAGGGTGGGGCCTGTTTCTTCCCTGAGTGTGCGAGGTTTCGCCACATTTGGTTGTCACCTATTGCTTCCACGAACTTGCACTTCCTGTTTTGCTCTTGCTTCTACGTCAGTTGTCTGTCTGCGTGCGCGCATCGTCACAAAAATTATATGGCTGTAACATGTGTTGTAGATGACAAACGAAGACCGAGTGGCTTCCTACTTAGGGTGCTGCGACGATTGTATGTAGAGAAGGCCCCGAGCAATTCATTGGAACACAGCGACCTAACTGACCAGCAATTCTGCAGATGTAGTGGCTCACAGGGAAGTGAGCACTGTGGCTCATGTGCAGCTCTCAGAACATAACCGAAAGCTTCTCAGGGCTCGGCACACACGGGGTGGTTGCCGACCGGTTGCAACCCTACGTCACATTTGTTCTCAGCTTTTAGTTCACTCTTTGTAGGTTAATTTAATTGCAGGTATGGTGTTAAGTAATTCCTACGTATCACGCAGTTTAAAGAATGATTTTGTGATCTTGAGAATTCTGAATTTGAGAGGAGGATGCTGGCTCGGCTAAATGCTTTGAAATTTCTTGGGAACTGTGTTTAGCAGTCGATTATGTGGCCAACGTAAGATGCTCTTTTTAGGGTTATTGACACCAGTGTTTTTATTTACGGCTACAAAAAACATATATATATTTAATGTTCGTGTCAGTACTCCTTTAAGTTTTGTTCTAGGTGAACCAGAGACTTGACGTAGCAATTTTCAGCAAAATTTTATGGAGCCAATTGGGGCATAATACAACCAAATTCTTTGAAAGCCATTGCATCACAGTGACACACAGCTGCTCAAATTTAGATGTGAAATTCAATAATGGAGCTGGCCACCATTTTCTCATAAAGAGCCTATGATGGCAAAGCTAAGGACAATTGGGTTCTGATAAAACAGTTTATCGGTCTAAAGTTATTTGGCGTCTCACCTTAGTGTCTCTTTAAGAACACCTCCCCTCACGGCAAATTTTGGTCTTGCACAGAAAGTAGTTAGACGCTGTCAAGGAAAGGCTTTCCTGGAAAAATTGTTTCTAGCATGTTCATCATTAGATAAGTTCGAATAGATTGAACTGTCCTGTTACCATGCGCATGGGAGGCGAGTGTCGCCGCAGAAGTAGGCGCTCTTTCTCTTTGCCTTGGCTAGAGTCCGCAAGTTACATCCCTCTGCGTTCTTTGATCCGACGGGCGAGGGAGTGCACCATGTCTGCATAACGAGCATCACCTCTTTCTTTCTCTCTCTCTCTCGCTTTACGTGACGCTCTTTCCAATGGCGGCATTGTGCACTGCGCATTGGACGAGAACGGAATTCACGAGCAGTGCTTAGTAATGTACCAAGCAGCGCCCATCACATGAGCGTGCGTGCGTGTTACTTTCACTTTGTTTCTCTGAGCACATCTCTCTCTGAAAAAGAGTGCACCGTCTTTAGTCTTAAATTTCAACCGTTCTCACACTGCATCCTTGTCATATTTTGTGGACGCTATCTCCATGCCACGTGCATTCGTTTACAGTGCCCAAACCTGATGGGGAGCCCCTTCAAGAACCCTTTTAGTTCGCATTAAGTTTCCTATTGAGTCCCCTTTTCATCTTGCTGGAAGGAACTGAAACGCGCGATGAACAAGGCATGCTTGTGATGCAGCTGCCCATTCTCCACAACACTGCTTGTCTTTTGCTTAGTTCTGGTCTGTTGGGCATCCACTAAAAAACCCATCACTGTTGAAGACGTTGATGCAGGTATGCCAAAGCAGCAGCAGTAACCATCTGATGGGCATTGGATGTTGTGAGAGTCTCTTTGAAAGGGTAGCTTGAAATTACATTATGTTCTCTCTCTCTCTCTCTTATGCACTGCGCGGAAAGAAGCGCCCTTGGTCCTTTTTTCCATTCTTTCATTGCTACATCATTCATTATTTACATGACTTTATTTTCTATTGCGCATGTAATCTGTAAAGTGACTGTTTTTTTTTTTTTCAAGTTGCATGCAATGAGTGCATGGCTCTACATTCCCATTTTGAATCACTTCTTATGCCATACTTCATGCATTCAACTGTGCACTGTGAACTGTGCATTCGCAAAGCATGGAAGATGCAAGACTCGATGACTGTGATAGATCAGCACTGTTCACTCGTCCGCCCTGTGAAGAATGACATAGTTCTGCGCTGTAAGGTATGCATAATGTGGATGAGGCCCCCATGACCTTCGTACGCCATTGTCAGTGCTCATGGCATGGCTCTTGTGTTTTGTTGACTCCTGTATTTACACAAGTGCAGCTTGGTTCCCATGTTTTTATTGACTTGATTACAGTGAGTGCCGCGTTAATACTGACGTAGTGGCAACACTTTAGGAACAGTCCTTGGACATCGCTACAAAGAAGAGTTGTCCACGAAACGCTGCTCCATTTCAAAGCTTAGTTGAGCAGTTTCTTGAATGCCCCAATTGAAAGTCGAAACACAGCTCGTGCATGTTCGCTGAAAGCAGTTGAATGGTACTAACTACCCCCTTGATTAATGGGTTGGCATAACTTTCTGCTTCGTGCAGTCTTAAAACTGAGTCGATGAAGGCACGTCTGCAAATGCAAGCACGTAAACCTGTCGTCACACGTTCACGTAGCAAGGCACCAAACTACGTTGTGTGAAAGTACTATTTGACTGTCACGAAAGACCTTGTGTGATGTTCGATGGCTGTTGACCATGCTGATGCGATGCAACAGATTCTTGTAATTCATACGGAATAGGCAGAGAAAACCACTGCTGCTGATTTCTCCTTTCATGGTACAATATTCATGCTCATAATCTCCTGCACATTTTATGTTTTTGTTATGGCACCCATTTGCAGCTTGGTTCTCCTGTTTCAGATTGTATGCAGTCCTTAATCTTTCATTAATTTGAAAGTGATGTGCATGTAAGCCCTCGTTGTCAAGCGACGGTCATCTTTCTCTTCTGCTATGCGCCGAGTCATGTTTCAATGTGCTATCTTTATCTGTCTGCTTTTGCCTGCATTTTGCTTCCTTTGTGAAAAGTTGTGGAGGTTGCACGAGGCAAACACTGCTGCACATTCATTGTATTCATTCTTCTGAAGAGACTTTGTACAAACACGCACTCTGCCTGCCTGCAGATTGCGTGTGGCCCACCAAACATGTAAATAGAGCCTGCGTGTGAGTGTGCTGCTTGCGTATTTATGCCATTCCCATGAAATGTAGAGCTGTGAATACTTTTTGTGTAAGCGCACGATCATGTACACAAGATAGTTTGTAGAGAAGAAACAACGATCTATGCCACCTCTCATTTGTAGTGTGGCTGGTTTTCCTGCATCTGTTCATAGTGCGTGAAGCATTTCCACTGAGAAGAGTCCGGAGAGCCACATAAAATTTAGGCCCTAAGCGAAATGAGTCACCTCATAACCCAGAGGGACACTTGAAAGCATGCAAGCTGACTGGCACCCAAGGCTCTTATCAAGACAAAATAGTTTAAATTATGGGAAACCACGAAGCCACCTAGCATGTTAACAAGGTAGGCACATCATCTGGTGCACACCCAAACTACGCCGCAGACTTTACCTACACAAAAGTAGTCAGTTGACGAGCAACCGTCAAACCAGTGTCAATCATGCATATGTGTAGTGTGGTAAATAACTAGTACCCAGTTCAGGCGATGATGGATTCTTAAAGTGATGAAAAATCCTTGGGGTTGTTGCTGGAGCTAATGTTTTGATGAGCAGTCTTGTCACTTGCAGCGCCTTGAAGAAGACGAGAACACTTGCTGAAACAGCTATAGTGACACCCCGCGATTCAATAACTTCTCAAGCACCCAGAGTGCCATTCTAGCTGCTGTTAGCTGATGGAAACTTATTAAGTCACTTAGAATGTTCACTTAAACCAACCAGCACTGTGTGAAAGCGTTATGTGGAAACTGGGTGGCTTTCCACTGGAAGTTAACACTTACAACATCTCAAGGTGACCTCTCGAGGCCTGTTGTGTTTTTCTATTCCATTATGTTCAGCCTTCAATTATGAATCTTGGTGAAATTAGAAGTTGCAGTTGACCTTCCAAGTCAGCTGGAAATGTAAGGCATACACTTATAAAGAAACGTGTTGTTCTTCTAATGGTTCATGTGATCATGAAAGTGTTTGTAAATTTTTCACTCTCGTTATTTCTTGTGCTGAGCTGTGCTGCTTAGATGTATTCACAAAAGCTGTGGTCATAGACAAGAACCAACAGTTTTGTGGAAGGCCGCCATCAATCCATGTCTTCATAACGTCCCTATAAAATCTTGTGCATCGCAAGTTTTTCTAGCGTTTTTTTTTCTTTCGTTTTGTTCCCCACATGATGTTATTTGGCATCAAATCCAGTGTGCCTCCTTACGAGGCATAAAATGTGTCGCCTCGTAAGGAGGGACATATGTGGCCAAAGCAGAAACAGGGTGGAGTGATTCTGCTCACAGCACTTGCACATTGCCTATGACATTTTACATACTAAACTGAACGAATGCACTGACTGTGCCATGTTAAAAAAAAAGTTGATCAAAGTTGGTAGTGGCCCTAATGGAAACCAGCATTCTTGGGTCGATGTTCAATATTTGTTTGATGCTTCCTCAAGTCAAGTGACAGCAAACACCAGTGTTGTCCCGGAAGAACGTACTTTGTCGGCACCAAAGTCATTGCTCCTCAGGCGCTGTTTTCATCATTACTTCGTGTCAGTGTAAGCGCATTAATTTTTTTTTTTTTTCGTAAACGTGTTGTGCTGTTGTCGTCTTTCGATTCTGGTTGCGTGGCTGGCAGCATGAGCAGCCCTGGCTTGTACAAGCAGCATTTGTGCTGGTTGCATCTGCCACTTCTTATTAGGAGTTAAGCTTTTTTATTTTTTTCTTTCCATATTGATCCCGTTAACTCTACCAACTGCCATGGAGCAGAATGTGAACGCCCACAAATGTGTTAATGTGCGGCAGCCCAAGTTTTGTGTTTCCTTCCCACAACGTGATAAACGAAGTGACATCTTCGTTGCATTGTAAATAAATCTTCGCTGAGCCAAAAAATGCTGCTTCTCTCTCTTTACTTTATTTGTTAGAACGCACAGAAAGGGTTAAAAGTGCGTTCAGTGAAGTGGGGCAAAATGTTCCCAAACTTTCTAATTCCTTAACGGACCCCTAAATCACCTCCAATTGTTTAACTTTTTAACGAAGTGCGCGCATCGAGCTCGGAACGCCATCGCGATCAACAATGCCAAACCCGGAAGCGCTCCGAGCCGCGGGCGCGCCACAAAATAAAAAGAACTGTCCCTTGTTGTCCCCGGGCCTTTCAGTATCCCCAGCACAGCTGCACCAATTGCGCCTAACTGCGCCAAGAGGTGAAACCTGCTACATCTTGGCAAAAATTTCATTATTTGCGCCAAGCATGCGCCAAGACGTCGTTTTTGCGTTCTTTTGGTGAGCCACAAGATGGCAGCCGCTCAAAATCCATACGTTACCCCCGCAATTTCGAGTGGCCGTCGCAGTAACAAGAAAGTGCTCTGTAGCTGAAGTTGCTGTGCACAAGCCTTTCAAAGATGCCCTTACTGCAAAACTTACTGCGTTAGATTTCAACTAGTCCACAGTGCGAAACTTTCTGCGTTAGTTTTCTATTACTACTAGACGCTACCGTGAGTAAACATTATTCAGTTCAATATAATAGTTAGTAACTGATGTGGTTACAGTCGGAGAAAATACCGATATAGTTGTTCTTGGACGACAGTCTTACTTGACTGACTGAACTAATTACAGTAATGAGTACGTGTATGTAGCACCAACCATTTATTTAACCTGTTCTTTTTTTTTTATCTTTAGAGCTATTTGTTCTAGTTTGCTGCTAAATATTTCATACAGGGCGTCTACGCTTCAACGCCATACAGTGGGCACACTTTATCAACAATACCACATGCTATACCGTGACTGTTACTTTGCTGAGAAAGCATGGTTTCCCAGTATTCCGGTGTATCTTGGCTGGGATTCTCGACCACGAAAAAATGTACATGTCAAACGCCTTGTCAAATGTAAATACGTACTCCCCCTTTCAATCATCGTAGATGTCGAGTGCACATTAATAACGGGAACAAAGGACCAGTTAGTAACCTTTGTTCATCATTAACTGCCCATTAACCAGGACCCAACGTTTTTAGCCAGGACCCTAACAATTCTGTACATAAAGCACGACTGAAGGCACTCCTCCTCACAATGAAGGCCTAGGTTGTACTAAAAGCACAGACGTAATCAGACTTTTTCTTTTAAGTGCTGATAACTTTAGAGGCCCGGGCTCACGTATGCTGTCGTCGCTTGGCGTAACGCAGGCAAAAAGCATGTAGAAAAATAGAAAAGAGAAAGCAAGCGAGAAATAGAAAGAGAGAAAGAAAGGGAAAAAAAATAGGAAGAAAGTTGGAAATAAAAATGAAGATAGAAAAATAGGATAGAAAAAACGGAAACAGAGGAAAAGAAAGAAAGAGAGAAGGAAATAAAGAGAAGGCCGAAGAGAAACAAAGAAGGCTGTCCAGCTACGCACTTCCTTCAGGCTTTGCACCACGAGTGCGAAGCTGCCTTAATTTTTTGAAAGAAAATGGAATGCATCAAAAATTTAGACAGCTTGTGCTTGCAGTATTGTAACTAAAGCACCAGGGAAAGCCAGATTCATTTACAAATACCAAGTAAAAGGCCGCCGCCGAAGTTCCGCACGACGGATACCAACGGCAGAGAGCCGCGGTTACGCGAAGAATAGAGATAAACTTCGGAGAAACACAGTCTTTATAAGGACAGAATTGTAGTAGGCGCGTTGCTTACAAATGTATCGCGATTGTAATCAGTAGAGGCCGGATTTTTAGGCGCCAAAAATAGGCAGGCAAAACAACGTTTTAGGCTTCCAAAATCGTAAATATAGGCAAACATGTTTCACACAAATGCAAATCATTTCAAACTAAGACGTGTGCGACCTCTATCTACGACAGGAAAACAAGAATGTTATTGGTTAAGATGGCACAAAGGCGCAAACATTCGACCATAGCCGTACAGTTGTGCTTTGTCCCGCGCGGTTCACAGAACACGATCTCGCCCGTGTTCTGCACGGTGAGTCAAGTGTGCACTGTCGAATCAACACGCTCTTGGGTGTCTTTTCGGCACGGCTGAGGAAGGCAGAGCAGAAGTAGATAGCCAGATCACCAAGAGACCTGAAGTATTGGCCTCGAGGGCCACCACTGGAAACGCCGGCGCCACCGTCGGCGTGACGTGCTTGGCAGGATCACGCGGTCTCGGCGGCCGCGTCGGCTGCTTGCGGAGCGCTGCCGCGTGGTTTGTAAATGAGTTTCAAGCTCCACATGCGCTGCGGTCGGTACGAATAAGGAGGTTTTCTCGCATTTTGAACCCAAATCAACCCATTGTAACAATAGTGGATGCCTCCGAAAGCGATGAACATGCTGCTCTTACTGCTCGGTGCCGTAGTGCCAGACGTACGCAACGAAGCCCGGTATAAGCGTGCACCGGTGTCCGTGGGTCAAGAAACTGCGTGAAGAGTGGGTTGTGGTGCTAAGAACCGGCAGGCAGCGATCGGCTACGAGTCATGCGCACAACAAGCACTTCCGCGACAACGATTTTCGCTACTGCGTCGGGGCTGTGATGTTGAGTATCAGAAAGTGCGCACTACGACGATTGTCCGCGCGCGCTTCCCGCCGGCTAATGGTGCTTATCTACCGCAGTATGCGATACCATCTCAGAACGTTCCTGTGCGACCTCTTGATCGTCGGCCCCGTGCTCGGCGTCTACAATATGGGCGGCAGATATTTGAGTGATTGTTTAGATACGTTGGATTTAAAAACTCGCAAGGTTCCTTGTGCATTCCCCTAAGATGACCGGAAGACGAAAGCCACCACAAAATTTTGAACTGCTCTGATAGCGTCCGCGCAACAATGGTTTTTGTGTACTCACAAATTCTCATATTTTGCGGCCTAAAGTTCACGGCACGGCGCCAAAACACGCTCGTAGCG
>JALIZH010021770.1:0-24436 GCA_030522465.1 Rhipicephalus appendiculatus | reverse complement strand
TAAAAGAAAAAAATCTCGTTCTTCGAAGCACGAAAGCGACTCTCGCACCTACCTAGGCGAAGCTATGCCGATGTGACGCAGGCGGGGGCAGCGTCACAGAGGCCTCAGACGTCCTCCGGTTCCACACACAGTGGTCCGGTAGTGACTTCTCCCGCCCCCTTGACGGTAGCAGCTTCTGCTGCTCCGTCCACCTCAAAGGGCCAGCAGACTCCGGTCCCGCTGGGCCCTAAACTCAACAGAACGCCAAGGCCAGAGACCCAGGTCTCTGTGCCACGCTCTCGATCCTCCAGCGCCTCCGAGAAGGCAATGGAGGGCGAAGCGGGAAAACCTCGGTGTCAACAACACCGAAGGAGAAGCAAGGCCAGAGACCCAGGTCTCTCGAGCCACGCTCTCGATCCTCCAGCGCCTCCGAGAAGGCAATGGAGGTCGACGCGAAAACCCCGGTGTTAACAACACCGAAGGACAAGCGCTCTCTGGAGCGCGCCAAAAAAGACAAGATCCCTATAACTTTGTTCAGCAAGAAGCGATAACCTAAATGGTTATCGATCTTGTTTGAAGTTTAGTGATTCAACATGTCACCTACTATTTTTTAAATAACGAAATATTTTACGTCTACAATTTGCTCATTTTCAACTTAAAATGGCTTTTATCGTACACTGGAATTGCAGAGGGCTACTACATAATTTAGGTGACATAAAGGACATCATAAACAAGGTCTCACCAATAGCATTCTGTCTTCAAGAAACTAACCTAGGAGCAAAACATAAACAAGTCCTCAAGGGTTTTACAGTTGCCCGAAAAGACCGTGAATGTTGTAGCCGTCTTTCGGGAGGAGTAGCTATTGCCGTTCAGGGCGGCACTCCTACTCGTGAAGTAAAACTAAACACACCTCTCGAGGCCGTAGCCGTCACCATTTTATCCCATAAAACGATCACCATCTGTTCACTTTATATTCCACCCCACACGCAAATTACTGCTAAACAACTAGAAGATCTAGCGGAACAATTACCAAGCCCATTTATTTTAGTTGGAGATTTTAATGCCCCACTCTACTCTTTGGGGTAGCGAAAAAACTGATCGAAGAGGACAGACAGTTGAAGATTTTGTTTGTCAAATGATATCTGCCTTTTAAACTCAGGTGCTTTTACGTATTTTTCGCCAACCTCACGCACTTTTAGCTGTTTAGATCTCGCTTTATGTTCACCAAGTCTTTTTAGCGACCTTAAATGGGAAGTCCTCGACACATCATATGGCAGTGACCATCAGCCCGCCATAATCAAACTCATACCGTCCTACGAAACATTTGCGACCAAACCACGCCGATGGAAATTGCAACTCGCGAACTGGCCACTTTTTACTGAGAACGCAAAGCTTGAAGCGGTTTTCTCACCGCAACTTACCGTTGAGGAGCTTAACGAAATGTTAACGCAGGTTATCATTTCAGCAGCAGAAAAAGCGATACCGCAATCGTCCGGTGTTGTGCGTAAAAAATTAAATCCTTGGTGGACCAAAGAATGCACCGAAGCTAAAAAACAGCAAAACAAGGCCTGGGGGAACCTTACGAAGGTACCCTACATATAGCAACCTAGCAACCTTTAAGCAGGCAAAAGCCAAAGCGCGATTCATTCGAAAGCAAGCGGAAAAGAGCTCATGGCAAAAATATATATCATCCATTAATAGTTCTGCGACATCCAAACATATCTGGGATCAGGTGAGGAAGTTTAGAGGAGAGTACTTATCATACGCAATACCACTGTTTACAAACCCAGGCACACAAACAACACTAGAAGACCAGGCCAACCTATTAGGTGAACACTTCTATAATGTATCATCATCAGCGAATTACACAAACGCTTTCCTTAAACACAAAGAATCCGCTGAAAAACAGAGCCTGCCCACTACGAGTGCTTCAAATGAATATTATAACCAGCCACTCACACTTCACGAATTAAACAGAATACTCTCGGCCGGTAAAAAAACGGCCACAGGTACTGACCGTGTACACTACACAATGCTGGCCCATCTATCCCAAGCATCGACGGAGGTACTGCTCCGATTTTTTAACAAAATATGGGAAACTTGTACGATGCCAGAATGTTGGAAAAACGCAATAGTCATACCGTTTCTAAAGCCTGGTAAATCTCCAACATCCCCGAGCAGCTATAGGCCCATAGCATTAACAAGTTGTCTCGCAAAAACATACGAAAGCATTATAAACATTAGACTCACTTTCATTCTCGAATCAGAGCACCTAATAGACATACACCAGTGCGGATACAAAAAAGGGCTGTTCCACCACCGACCATCTCGTTAGACTGGAACAAGAAATACGAGGAGCATTTCTACACAAGCAGCACTGTCTCGCGGTCTTCTTTGACTTAGAGAAAGCATATGATACAACCTGGCGACATGGAATTCTTAGAGACCTTTCTGACTTGGGGATTCGCGGAAGAATTCTGAACTGTTTATATGATTTCTTATCGAACAGAACATTTCAAGTACGTCTTGGCACAGTGCTTTCACGAAGATTTGTCCAAGAAAACGGTGTACCGCAAGGTTGCATTTTGAGCACAACACTCTTCATGGTCAAAATGAACTCCATCAACAACGTCATACCTCCCACAGTCATGCACTCCGTCTATCCCTATTGCAAAAACCAGCGCCCCCAGCGTGATACCAGTACGTTTTTTGGCGCCGGATCGCACTGGGAACACTGGTACACGCTGGGATTCACTGGCACTTCGGTGAGCGCACTGGGACAGAGCTGGGTCGCACTGGTAGGGGCGTTGTCTTGGCCGCTGTGACGCTGGCGCGTACTGGGAAGCACTGGAAACGCTGGAATTTTCACTGGAGTGCGCTGGTGCACACTGGAGCCTGCATTGTTTCTTCCAATGCGGCATGCAAGTTTCTGTAGTGTATGCGGCGGAATGTTTCGGTATGTTTGAATATTGAATGTTTGATTCGATGGTACCAATGGATGCTACCCTAACAGGCAAGCCGGTAGCCACAAATGTTTTTCGGGGGGGGGGGGGGGGGGCACTTGTTGAGAGCCTTGAAAAACACCGATTTTTATTATTTTTCCGCGGTAAACACCCCTTCCATCCGAATTTCGAGGGGAGGCCCGGGCCCCTAGCCCCCCCCCTGGCCACGGGCCTGCTAACAGGTACCAAACATTTTCACAACTTCTAGCTCGGCAGAGAAAGAGAATGATAAGCGCAAGAAATTTTGTGATATTTGCGAAATCACCGTCATTTTTATTTTTCCCTTTGGAATGCAGAAAAAATGCGTTAATAACACAAAGGAGCTGATTATTTTGCCTTTTAGCTTGCTTTTTTTTCTTATTCACGCATATTTAATAACGGCGTTAATTTTTGCGGAGCACGTAGCAGCGATGAATGCACGTTTTGTGAATGCGCCGCACATATAGCAGTCTGGCATCAGGGATGGGTTGTTGTAATGATTCCATTTTGCAGTGTTTATAAGTCTGGAGGCGCCGGTCCTAACAGAAACAGCAAATCCTTACATCGCCGCACAGTTGGCGAAAAGCAATTGAGCTCTGGCTTCGCAACCCCACCCAACGGAGGCCAGAAAAACAGCCGCCGTTCGATATCAGCACACCGGAAACGCATCTCTGGCACTGTTTGCCCTTCCACTTACTTCAGCTGAACTTTCGTTAACCATTAGAAAGGTTCCGAAGCTTGAATGCAGAAACTTCAACCATCGCAACTCAGCTGCGCCGAGACCGGTCCTACCCAGCGAGACTCCCAACGAGCGTTAGGCCTAGTGTGCCGGCCGTGTCCGTGTACTGTACATGTTACCGGCGCTTCGCGCTTTAAGTACGCGCAATTCTAAAGCGTAAGGATGACTGTAAAGTACAGTTTGGACATTCGTTAACCTGAATGAAACATTTTTCCTCGTGTACGGTGTCCGCACAAGGAACGATGACCATCGAAGCGAAGCGCTTTCAGCAACGCACACAAGCTGTCACCGAAAGCTGCCGGCCGCGCTAACCGGTACTTCTCGTGACTCTTATGTAAGAACGCATAATTGTCAGTCGGTAATTTGGTACGCCTTAGTGAACTAACATAGTGACATATTCCTTTAGCCCATTGCGTTTGTATTTAGTTGAGCGATTTCTTAGCTTTAGGTGTCGATAGAACTGCAAATCTGTACACTGGCACGCCCGCGCTCTGCTGGCGTATCGTCGCTTGCGCGATAACACTACTCAATACTCTATCATGTACGCACCTGTTTATCGAACTAGTCATCATAAAACCTCTGTAAATGTTGACCAGTAGCAAGAGCGAGAAACGGCTATTGAAAAAATTGGCAATAACAGCCAGCAAACAGTGACTGCTCTAGGTGTATTTCATATTTTTCGTAGTTAACATGTGAATTCTTAAAGAAACTTGGCGCTCTTGCAATTATCGGCATGTCATTCGGTACGGGCCGCCGTTCGTTTGTGTCTAATAAAGACGCAGTTGTCATTTGGAAAGGAAGATCGCGTCTATCGTGACCGTGCGACATGTAAACATGAAGCCGAACCGTGTATTTGTTGGTTAAATTGTTGTTTTACGCACAGTTCAGTGGTTTCCAGCGTGGCGTAGTGGGTAGAACACTGAGTTCTGAATCGGGAGGTGGCAAGTTCGAATCTTCCTGAAGAATACTTTTTTTTTTTTTCATAGGTTTTTTTTTTCTTTTTTTTTATTGCGTTAATGCGTTCAATATCGCTTCTTTCACTTATATATTTATTTATGGCACAACGGCACCGCTATTTCAACGCTGTAGAGCCGAATTGCGCGGGAGTACCAGCGCCTCCCAGTAAAATGCCGCTCCAGCGTCCCAGTATCCAGCGCGATACTGGGCCCATAATCCGGCATGGCACTGGACGCTGGGACCCAGCGGCGCTGGGTTTTGCAATAGGGATGTTGACGATCTTCAGATCGCCTGTCGGGCCTCCAGCCTATCATCCTGTGAAAGGCAACTGCAAATAACAGTCAATAAGCTTACGAAATGGGCTGACCAAAATGGTTTCCGTTTTTCGGCACAAAAAACTACCGCCGTTCTCTTTACACAAAAACGTGGACTGTACCCTGACCCTGCTCTTAAACTAAACAACATTGAAATGCCAGTAAAACAAGAATACAAATTCTTAGGAGTTACATTCGACCAAAAACTCAACTTCCTTTCCCACATAAACGCACTAAAAGTTAAGGCAAATAGAGCACTAAACCTTCTAAAGATGTTATCTCATAAGCACTGGGGTTCCGATCGACTCTGCCTGCTGCGCATCTACCGTTCCATCGTGCGCAGTATTTTAGATTATGGATGTGTCGTCTACGGCTCGGCACGGGGGTCTTACATTCGGCGTCTTGACCCTGTGCACAATCTCGGCCTACGTCTATCCAGTGGTGCTTACCGAACATCGCCAGTGGAGAGCTTATATGTAGAGTGTAACGAACCTCCTTTGTGTCACCGAAGGGCATTACTAACTCTGTCATACGTCTTGAGAATAAGGTCATCACCACAACACATCTGCTACGACATTGTCACAAAGTGTAGTTCACGCTTACACTACCTTAACAAACCGAACTTAATCAAGCCGCTTGTCTTGCGTTTCGAGGAATACTGCCGGACGTATGTCATCTCTGAAGAAGCACTTGATGTCGCCATAAAACCACCGAGACTACCGCCATGGCTCGATCTGGCGCAACTTTGCGATATATCTTTAAGCCATCTAAACAAAAAATCCACCCCACGAGAACATTTAATTCAGGAATTCCGTGCACTTCAAGACAAATATCGAGATTACACTGAATTTTACACAGATGGATCGAAAACAAAAAACCACGTGGGTGTTGGAATCGTGACAGGGGAAAGCGCAGTTAGTGTGAGAGTACCTCATTTTATCTCTATTTTTACAGCAGAAGTATACGCTTTATATGAAGCTGTTCGAAAAATCATCGATAGCAAACACGAGAAAGCAATCGTATATACAGATTCCTTAAGCGCACTTAAAGCTCTACATATCAAATCCGAGTGCGAGCCATTAGTTGGTGACATTTTAAACATGGTACTTTTAAATAGCGGGGTAACTTCTATACGTTTCTGCTGGGTCCCAAGTCATGTTGGGATACCTGGCAACGAAAAAAGCAGATGAGTGCGCCTTTTTAGCAGTTCACAAAACACTTACAAAAATAAAAGTTCCCTTAAGAGACAGCCAGAGAACAATCCGTCTAGCGCTGTTAGCAAAATGGCAACAACACTGGGACTTGTGCACGAGCAATAAGCTCCATCTGGTGAAGCCGATACTGGGTGAATGGAAGAACTGCCGTCACCAAGAACGGTTTATCGAAGTTGTGTTATGTCGACTCCGCATTGGGCACACCCACTTGACACACAACTTTTTACTCTCAAAGGAAGAACAACCAACGTGTGAAAAATGCCAAGAACCGCTAACACTTATGCACATCCTAATCACATGTCCCAACATTGAAACACAGAGACAAAAACATTTCAGGAAACTATACAAACAACACGTACCTTTACACCCGGCTTTGTTTCTAGGAGATGACCCTATAGTACCCCTGCCTGACATGCTAAGCTTTCTGAAAGAATGTAATTTGTTAAATAAGCTTTAAAAGTTCATCATTTCAGTGTCCTTTCCTTAACGTCTTGTGTCTGGCGCAGCATAGCCTCAGCTGCTTTTGCGCCATAAAAAACCAAATTAACTAACTAACCAAGTGAGAGGGGAAGAAAAAGAGAGAGAGGGAGGGGAGAAAGTTTGCTCAGGGGTTGTGAGGGGGAAGGACCAGGAGTAACACACTGCCTCCGACAGCGGAGCGCTTCGTGGGTGAGCTTATACTTATGCTTTGGCTATTATTCATTGTTAAACGTCGTCGCGGTATTCTGTCGTGGAGGGCTGGATGAAGAGCCGGCGCAAGTAAAAAAAATTAAAAAAAATAAAAAAATAAAATACACACACACACAGCCGGTACGCGATTCAAACCGGCTGGTTAAAAAGGTTAAATTGGATGCAGCTGTAGACGCGGCATCGAAAAGTGGGTGTCGGTGAGCTCTGTTGCCGCGGCGTATGGTCCTTTTGGGCAATGCGGAAAGAGTCCTATCTACCGCCTCACTTGCTGAGCCTGCTCGTTTGTCGGATAAGTGACGCGCGCTTCTAAAGCGAGAAACGACACGTTGAGTGGCATTAGCGACTTCCGGTCATGGAGCCACTGAAGGGAAAAAATAAATAGATAAAATAAATAAACAGGAAAAAGAGGGGGGATGGAGGGGGTAGGGGCAAGAAAAAGGAAGAAGTGGGAGGGCGGGACCTCCGCTTAGAATGATCGAGTGCTGCTCTCGCCAACAGCTCAACAATACACCGCCGGGGAACGTAAAAGGCGGCACACATGAAAGGGTGAAAAACACTGCAGGTACGATCACCGAAAGCACTGGCTCGCACATGCATCTTTGCAGCGTATTTTGCTGCGTTGATGTTAGTGGCGTTTAGAGTACTATTTGCGCTTTAAGGCACGCAAAACAGGAAGAGCACCCGGATGTTCATTTATTCCATGTTCAACGGTGTTGAATTTGTAGATTAGGTACGATTCGCGCTGTTCACGTTCTCTCTGAGAGCGGAAATTTCCTTGAAGTAGTGTTATTTTAATGGAATCCAAACTGTGACCTTCTGACTTAATATGTTTGGAAAGGGGAAGGTTCGGTTGTGTGTTCGCATGCGAGCGGTGATTGTTAAATCTGATTCGAAAAGGTGTGTCCGTTTGTCCAATGTATTGTTTAGCGCAGATGCCGCATTCCAATAGGTAGACAACGTTTGGGGAGTCGCAGTTAAGGTCGCCATGTATGGTGTGTGTAAAATTACTATGCGTACTTTGAGCTATCATGGTTGTTTGCATGTGCTTGCACACTTGACATCTACTTTTCCCGCAGGGATGACAACCAAATTGACCTGTTCTGCTTGTTTTAGAGTGTACGACGTAGTCCCCTTACATTTTTCGGGCGCCTGTATACCACCCGTGGCGGAACAGTGAAGAGCTTTTTAAGGCGGTCGCTTTGTTCAATGATATTGAAATGCTTTTTTAGGATTTTGTTAACATTCGGCGCGTTGCTAGTGAATGCGAGAATTAGGTTGCTCCGTTCTTCTTTACTTTCTTTGTTCTGATTGTGTAGGATTTGGTGGCGGTTCATGTTTTCTGCTTTTTGTATCGCGTCGTCAATTATTAGAGGTGGATACTGCTGCTTTATAAGGACGTTACGTAGGCGGTCCGTGTTCTCATTGAAGTCCTTTGTTTCAGAGCAGATTCTCCTAAATCGGTGTGCCTGTGAGTAGGGGATGCCAGTTTTGCAATGCCGCGGATGACAGCTCTTGAAGTGTAGGTATTGTTGCGCGTCTGTAGGCTTCCTGTAAAGACTAGTTATCAGTTTGCCCCCTTCCACCCTTACGTTAACATCAAGAAAGTTAATTTCAGTTCTAGAATAAGTATGCGTGAAAGAAATATTTTTATGGACATTGTTAAATGCGTCGATAAATTTATTTAGATCTTCTTCCGTACCCGTCCAAATGAGAAAGATGTCATCCAGGTACCGCTTATAGAAGGCGGGCCTCATGGGATATGTTGGCAGAAAACTTGATTCGATCTCGTGCATAAATATGTCGGCATAGTTCGGCACCATCCTCGTTCCCATCGCCGTTCCATTTATTTGAAGAAAGTATTGGTTGTCGAATTCAAAGCTATTTAATTCAAGGACGATCCTAGCTAGAGTTTCAGGGACAATCGGGTGTGGAGAAGAGGCTGGCGCATTTTCCCGGTAGGACTTCACAAGAGCCTGAATGCCATCATCATGTGGTATGTTTGTGTACAGCGACGTCACGTCTAATGTGACGAGAAAAGCACCTTCCAATATTGTAAGATTTTCAATTTCTCTCAAGAAGTGGTTTGTGTCAAGTAGGTACGATGGATGTCGAGGGGGAAAGTCCCTAATCAAGAAATCAATGTAGCTAGATGTTGGTTCAGTAAGTGTTCCCGTTCCTGATATTATAGGTCTTCCAGGGTTGCCTTTCTTGTGTACTTTTGGTAGCATGTAGAAACGTCCAGGTGTGGTACGAGCGGGAATGAGTGATTTGCAGAGCTTGATGTCTATTGCAACCTGTTTCACGAGGTCCTGGAGAGCAGCAGTAATCAATTCTTTGTGCTGTTTTGTTGGGTCAGAATCCAGGGGTTTATAAAATTTCCTGTCCTGCAGTTGCCGTACGCCTTCTTTGGTGTAGTCCTCTCTGTTGAGAACGACTATTCCACCTCCCTTATCAGCTGGCTTTATAACAATGTCCTCGCGACTGCCTAGCGCTAATAGTGATTCATGCTCCTTTCTAGATAAGTTAGAGGTGCCGGGTTTGTGAGCCTTATAAGCTTCTATAATATCCCTTTGTACTGCTTCAATATAAATATCTAAGTGCTTGTCTCTCTGGGCGTCCGGAGTCCACTGTCTCCCTGTGGCGTGATGGAATTCTGGTTTTCTATTCCGCGTTTGGTTGGAGAAGAATTCTGCCAAGCGTAAATTTCGTGCAAAATTGTCAAGATCCTTTAATAGCGCAAATTCTGCGTATCTTCCATTATTCGGGCAGAATGTAAGTCCGCGAGACAGTACTGAGCGCTCATCCGCGGTGAGCTCGGTGTCGGATAAGTTGACGATGTTTTCGCCCGGATTATTATGATATTTTTGATGTCTGGGCAAGCTTGGTGAATTTGGTTCTTTATTGTGGCAGCCTAATGCTGGTCCAGGTGGCGCGTCCGTGTGAATTGATGCCTTATGTGATGTAATGCCATCGCGAGTTAGTTTTCTAGATTTCATAGCGGCTATATTATCAGTTAGATTTCTTTCAAAAATAACAAGTTCAGTGGCCTGTGATGCGGAAAGGCTACCCATATCCCTAACCCGACGTTCCTCGACCCTCAGCGACAACAACGTTTTCTCACAATGTTCAGCTACTAATTTTGTTAGATCCAGTGAGGCCGAATTGAGAATGTTTTTCCACGTTATGATTTCAGTCAGGGATAGATCATGCATAGCTGGGGTCAGCGAAACGCGCAAGCCTCTCGGTGGAACACCAGCATCTATATATGTTTTGAGTGTCTTGACATGAAGGTCATGTCGTACACGCTTATCTATCAATTTTCTAATTTTGAGAAAGCTTAACGAATTTTCCTTTGAAGAGGTCGCTGTACTGTCTGAGGGTGAGGGCATCGGGTGGATCGCATGGCCATTATCTTAATCCGCGTGAACACGACGAGCAGAGCCACAGTGCCTCCGGAGATCATACCTGTTAGTAATTGGAGTTGTACAGGCTTTATTCCCCGGTCCCTGCGTCGATGACGTGCAGTCATTGATCCTGGGTCCCTGCACCGATGGGGTGGTTTGTAGACGGGCGGTAGCATTCAGCTCGGTAGTGTTGTCTCTCGTGCACCGGTATTCGGACGTTGGTCCCTGAGCCAGTGCTTGAGGTCCCGGAGAGGCTTCACTGCTTCGGTTGTTGCGGTGACGGGAAGCAGGCGTTGCTGGAAGTTGAGTTGTTGCCTTCGGGTGGCGTTCCGAATTGCTGTGTGTTTCTGATAGGTCGCCGAGAGTTAGCTTGATGGCATCCGACGTTGCCCCAGGGGAGTGTGTCGTAGGCGACTTTGCGGGGGCTGTTGCTGCAGTCACTGCTGGGATCTTAGGCCTTGCGCCAGTGGACCGGTAGGCGTTGGTGTCGTTGCCCTGGGATCGCTGGCCAGCTGCCTGCGCGTAGCTGGCGATAACCGGCTGATCGGTACATTCCGTGGGTACTACGCAGTCCCGCCACTTGGCCACATATTGTCCCTGCAACTGCAAAAGCAGCCTGTGGATGTTCCATGCCAGCAGTGACACGCCGCCAAAGTTCGGGTGCACTCCGTCGGCTGCTAACACCATCGCCGGTGGGAAGTTGTACAGTTCGTGGTCTAGAAAGAACAAGTCTTCCTCTCAACGGCAAAACTCGGCTAGGTGGCAGTTAAAACGGTGACTTTCTTGGTTGAATCGTACCACAGAACGCCAGTTAGGCCGGTGTAGACGCCGGTGTAGACGCCGGTTCGGTGCACGTGGCAGTAGCATGGTCGCAAAAAATCGCGCGTATATCTGGCCTCGTCGTCCTAATGTGTCTGACCAGTCCCACGTATTTCTCGAAGGCAGCAGAGGCGTTTGAGCGGGCGACATCGTTAGTGCCAACATGCAGTACCAAGTTGGTCACTCCCCGAGGCACAAAGTCCATAAGGTCCGCTATAGAATCAACACTGGCACCCTGTTCACACAAACACAGGAGAGTCTGGATTGGCAGGATTAAAGTGGTTGCAGAAATACCTGGTTTGAGAATCACCAATCACAGCCGATTGCGGACGATGCAAGGGGTACTTCCAAATAACAGGTCTTCTTGAAGTGCGAGCAGCAGCCATTGTAGAAATAGTTGAAGGAGTGGTTGCCTTTGGTTGCCGTATGAGAGGTGGCACTTCAAGAAAACTGCATTTATTACGTCGACGTTTCGGTCAGAGCCTGACCTTTATCAAGACAAAATTTTCGTTTTTATTCCCGTGCTTATATACACACCAAGTGAGAGGGGGGAGAAAAAGAGAGAGAGGGAGGGGAGAAAGTTTGCTCAGGGGTTGTGAGGGGGGAAGGACCAGGAGTAACACACTGCCTCCGACAGCGGAGCGTTTCGTGGGTGAGCTTATACTTATGCTTTGGCTATTATTCATTGTTAAACTTCGTCGCGGTATTCTGTCGTGGAGGGCTGGACGAAGAGCCGGCGCAAGTAAAAAAAAAAAATATATATAATACACACACACACAGCCGGTACGCGATTCAAACCGGCTGGTTAAAAAAGGTTAAATTGGATGCAGCTGTAGACGCGGCATCGAAAAGTGGGTGTCGGTGAGCTCTGTTGCCGCGGCGTATGGTCCCTTTGGGCAATGCGGAAAGAGTTCTATCTACCGTCTCACTTGCTGAGCCTGCTCGTTTGTCGGATAAGTGACGCGCGCTTCTAAAGCGAGAAACGACACGTTGAGTGGCATTAGCGACTTTCGGTCATGGAGCCACTGAAGGGAAAAAATAAATAGATAAAATAAATAAACAGGAAAAGAGGGGGGATGGAGGGGGTAGGGGGCAAGAAAAGAAATAAGTGGGAGGGCGGGACCTCCGCTTAGAATGATCGAGTGCTGCTCTCGCCAACAGCTCAACAATACACCGCCGGGGAACGTAAAAGGCGGCACACATGAAAGGGTGAAAAACACTGCAGGTACGATCACCGAAAGCACTGGCTCGCACATGCATCTTTGCAGCGTATTTTGCTGCGTTGATGTTAGTGGCGTTTAGAGTACTATTTGCGCTTTAAGGCACGCAAAACAGGAAGAGCACCCGGATGTTCATTTATTCCATGTTCAATGGTGTTGAATTTGTAGATTAGGTACGATTCGCGCTGTTCACGTTCTCTCTGAGAGCGGAAATTTCCCTTGAAGTAGTGTTATTTTAATGGAATCCAAACTGTGACCTTCTGACTTAATATGTTTGGAAAGGGGAAGGTTCGGTTGTGTGTTCGCATGCGAGCGGTGATTGTTAAATCTGATTCGAAAAGGTGTGTCCGTTTGTCCAATGTATTGTTTAGCGCAGATGCCGCATTCCAATAGGTAGACAACGTTTGGGGAGTCGCAGTTAAGGTCGCCATGTATGGTGTATGTAAAATTGCTATGCGTACTTTGAGCTATCATGGTTGTTCGCATGTGCTTGCACACTTGGCATCTACTTTTCCCGCAGGGATGACAACCAAATTGACCTGTTCTGCTTGTTTTAGAGTGTACGACGTAGTCCCTTACATTTTTCGGGCGCCTGTATACCACACGTGGCGGAACAGTGAAGAGCTTTTTTTAAGGCGGTCGCTTTGTTCACTGATATTGAAATGCTTTTTTTAGGATTTTGTTAACATTCGGCGCGTTACTAGTGAATGTGAGAATTAGGTTGCTCCGTTCTTCTTTACTTTCTTTGTTCTGATTGTGTAGGATTTGGTGGCGGTTCAGATTTGCTGCTTTTTGTATCGCGTCGTCAATGATTAGAGGTGGATAATGCTGCTTTATAAAGACGTTACGTAGGTGGTCCGTGTTGTCATTGAAGTCCTTTGTTTCAGAGCAGATTCTCCTAAATCGGTGTGCCTGTGAGTAGGGGATGCCAGTTTTGCAATGCCGCGGATGACAGCTCTTGAAGTGTAGGTATTGTTGCGCGTCTGTAGGCTTCCTGTAACCCCCGCAGGGGCGTCTGCGCAAGCAGGCGTTTGGTGTGTGGCGACACCACGGACCCGAGCTAACGGGGGGTTTCGACCTCTCCCACGCCTCGCCGTGCGTGGCATTGCCGTGTCTGGGGAAAAGGGGATCCTGGGGGTTGAGCTGACGCCGGGTGTTTGGACCTTTAAGGCCCCCCCGGCAGAGGCAACACACCCCTTTGGCCCCGGCTTCACGTAGACGGCACCCCTGGGCTGACCCACCCAGGGGAAATCGGCAGTCGCCTTTTCCTGTCTCTCTCTCTACCTACATCTTCGTCTTTTTCTCTCTCATTCAATCTTTCCTGTCTTCTCCTCTTTTCTAGTTACTTCTAATTTTCCTGGCGGCAAGGGTTAACCGTGTGTGGTCATCCAAGCTTGGTACACCATATTAGGTTATAGTGGCGGCGTACGACTGGCGTCGTGCAGTCCTTTTACAAAGCTCTGCCGCGTCCCCCCTGTAGGGCTCCGTGGTGGGCGGTCGGCGCTGTTGCCGAACTTACATATTATTCTTATGGCTTCTCAAGCTTCCACCCTTCTCGATCGGCCTCTCAAGAGGAACCGCACCGAAGCAACCTTTCATTTCTCTCTTCAGCCCAGGATAACATTCCTGAAGTACCACGTAATACACTCAGACTCTGTACCAGCAAGGAAACTCTCACCATTTTTGGTGGCCAAGTGCCTGAAAGAAAAACTCGGAATGAAGTATAAAGTAACTAAAATGTCAAGTGGCGATTTGCTGAGTGAACTCACTGAAAAAGAACAAGTTCCGAAGATCACCGAGCTAACGAACATCGGAAACACAAAAATATCAACGACCGTTCACAGAACTCTAAATACAAGCAGAGGGGTTATATCCGAGCAAGATTTCATCGGCCTTAGCGATGAGGAACTCCTCGAGGGGTTCCAAGATCAACAAGTCATTAAGGTTCAAAGAATTGTAATACCAAGAAATGATCAAGAAATCCCAACAAAGCACATCATTCTGACTTTCGCAACAAGTGACATGCCTACCTCTCTTGAGGCAGGATACCTGAAAATAAATGTAAGACCTTACATTCCAAACCCGAGGCGGTGCTTTAGATGCCAACGGTTTGGCCATGCATCCCACACTCATGCCGAGGGAAGGACACCTGCGCAAAATGCAGCTCAAATGATCACAAAGCTGAAAGTTGCGAAGCCTCACCTCATTGTGTCAACTGTGGTGGAGACCATCCCGCCTACTCACGGTCTTGTCCATTCTGGAAAAGAGAGAAAGAAATCATCACACTAACCGTAAAAGAAAAGATCTCATTTGTCGAAGCGAGAAAACGATTGCCACACCTCTTCCACAAAAGCTATGCCGAGGCAACGCGTAAGGGGGCAGCGTCACAACGGCCTCAGGAGTCCACCGTGTCCGCTCAAAGCGACGCGGTGGTATCTCCTCCCGCCCCCCAGGTGGAAGCAGCCACGGCTGCTCCACCGAAACTTAAGGCCCCGCAGGCGACAGCTTCGCAGGGCCTTAAGATCAATCGCACCTCGAGGCCTGAGACACGTCTCTCAGTGCCCGAGTCTCGGACCCCCAGCGCCTCTGACAAGGCGATGGAGGTCGACCCCAAAACCTCGGTGTCATCGACACCGAAGGACCAAGCGCTCCCTCGAGCGCGCCAAGCGGGACAAGATACCAATAACTGTGCAACCGAAGCGATAACCCAAGTGGATGTCGCTCTTCACGGACCCAATTTTTACCATATGTCACCTACCATCTTTTTAACAATTGATCCACATTATTAGGACATTTGCTTCCTTTTAATTTCATCATGGCTTTTATTGTTCATTGGAACATCAGAGGTCTACTTCAAAACCTAGGTGACATAAAAGACATTTTTAGGAAGTTTTCTCCCATAGCATTTTGCCTCCAGGAAAGAAACCTGGGCACAAAGCACACTCATGTACTAAAAGGTTTCACATTTGTCCGTCCCCGCAGGGGCGTCTGCGCAAGCAGGCGTTTGGTGTGTGGCGACACCACGGACCCGAGCTAATGGGGGAGTTTCGACCCCCTCCCCACGCTTAGCCGTGCGTGGCTTAGCCGTGTCCGGGGAAAAGGGGATCCTGGGGGTTGAGCCGATGCCGGGTGTTTGGACCTTTAAGGCCCCCCGGCAGAGGCAACACACCCCTTTGGCCTCGGCTTCACGTAGACGGCACCCCTGGGCTGACCCACCCAGGGGAAATCGGCAGTCGCCTTTTCCTGTCTCTCTCTACCCTCATCTTCGTCTTTCTCTCTCACTTTTAGCCTCTCCTGTCTTCTCCTCTCTTCCATTTACTTCCTTGTTTCCTGGCGGCAAGGGTTAACCTTGTGTGATTATCCTACCTTGGGTAATTAGATTAGGTTATAGCGGCAATGCAGGGCTGGCGCCTGCATGTGTTTACTACATTGCAGCGTCCCCTTGTTGGGCTAGGTGGTGGGTGGCCACCATTGCCGCCGAATTATTGAATGTCTGTATGGCAAACGCTTTTCCCACACTTCCTGATCGCCGCCTGAAAAGGTGGCGCACCGATGAACCCTTTTTCTTTGCCCAACCAAAGCAGTTATTTCCCAAGTATCACGTGATACACAGTCAACACGAAACGAAAACAGTTCGAACTATTTCACCATTCCTTGTGTCGAAGTCTATTACGGAAGCGATCGGTCCAGGCTATAAGGTAACGAAGATGGGAAGCGGCGACCTTCTTCTAGAAGTTCGTGACAAGCCCCAGTACGACAAACTTTCGAAACTTGTGGCTTTCGGGGATATTCCGGTATCAGTGGGCCCACACAGGTCAATGAACACAGTGCGTGGTGTCATTTCCGAAGACGACCTTCTTGAACTCAGCGAAAGCGAATTACTAGAAGGATGGCAGGATCAAAATGTTGTGAAGGTCCAACGAATAATGATAAGGCGTGACGACAAGCAAATCCCTACCAAACACATAGTCATTACTTTCGGAAACAGTGATTTACCTGACTCAATTGAAACCGGTTACTGCAAGCTTCGTGTTCGACCTTACATACCTAACCCGCGCCGATGTTTCAAGTGCCAACGATTTGGACACGGTTCACAGGGCTGCAGAGGGCGTGCTACTTGCGCAAAGTGTGCGTCCAACGACCACTCATCTGACACTTGCACGTCAGCAACTCGCTGCGCCAATTGTGAAGGAGACCATCCCGCCTACTCCCGATCATGTCCCACATGGAAAAAAGAAAAACAAATCATAGAACTTAAAGTCAAACTCAATCTGTCTTTCCAAGAGGCGCGTAAGCGTTTTTCTCTGCACAACCAGTCCTCTCCTTCCTACAGCGATGTGACGCGTCGGGGCGCAGCGTCACATCTTTCGGCGTCTGCCATAGTCACACGTAGTGCGACTGCAGTCACGCCATCAGCGCCCCCGGTTGGAGCAGCAAGTGCTGTTCCGCCCCTTGCCAAAGAGGGCCAGCAGACTCCCATGTCTGTTGGACCCAGGGCTACTGCGTCTGCAGTTAGGCCTGAAGATCTCGGGAACGTGCCCGTTGAGCGGGCTCTATCTACCACCTCACAAGAGGTGATGGATACTAACTCAACTGCGGCGTCTCAGACGCCCAAGGATCGTCGCAGCTCACTCGAGCGCGGCAGAAAAGAAAAACTCCGCATCACGGGGCCTGTAAAGGACTCGTGAGTTCACCTTCCTTAGACGCACAGTATAAAACACATCAAAATGGATACCCAAATACTGCAGTGGAATGTTAGAGGTTTATTCCACAACCTAGATGACATTAAGGAACTCCTATTTAAGTTCAGTCCAAAGGTGCTGTGCGTCCAAGAAACGCACCTTAATTCGTCGCACACAAACTTCCTCCGGCACTATGCCATTTACCGGAAAGACCGCGATAACGCCCTCACCTCGTCCGGTGGTGTGGCAATAATCGCTGATAAGGGGAATCGCTGGCCAGCATTTGCAGCTTAAAACTCCCCTAGAAGCAGTCGCGATTCGTGCAGTACTTTTAATAAGCTGGTCACTATTGCATCAATCTACATTCCCCCGAACTATGCTCTCTCAAAAACAGAATTTGAAAGCTTTATGTGTGAACTCCCTGAACCTTATATTGTCGTAGGAGATTTTAATGCACACAACACGCTGTGGGGAGATAGCCGCTGTGATGCGAGAGGGCGTTTAGTAGAAAACTTTCTATTTTCTACTGGTGCATGTTTGCTGAATTCGAAGGAGCCTATTTTCTATAGTATGGCAAACAATACAACCTCATCTATCGATTTAAGCATTGCATCTAGCACACTTGTTCCATATCTGCAGTGGAATGTAATTAAAAACACATATGGGAGTGATCATTTTCCGATTATTATTAAATCAAGAAAAGATGATCAGTACTCTCCACGCGTACCCCATTGGAGAGTGGAGTCAGCTGACTGGGAGCGGTATAAAGAACTCACACACATCACCTGGGAAGACATCTCTGCACTCCCCATTGATGATGCAGTCTGATATTTCACACGGCGTTTCTCATTGATAAGGCCTCAATCTGCATCCCCGAAACAAATGGTTCACCTTTTAAAACGACGCGTCCCTTGGTGGAATGATGAATGTAAAGAAGCTCGCAGAAAGCAAAATAAGGCTTGGAGTCTTTTTCGCGACTCACCAACGGCAGAAAACTTGATCAGCTTCAAGAACATAAAGTCGGAAGGTAGAAGAACGCGCCGGCGTGCCAAAAGAGAAAGCTGGCAAACATATGTCTCCAGCATCAATTCGTATACCGACGAAAGAAAGGCATGGAACAGGGTAAACAGGATAAAAGGTCGAGAAACCCATCCTCTACCACTAGTTGATACGCTGGGCGACACTCTTGAGGATCAGGCCAATTGTCTAGGGGCACATTACGAATACATTTCTAGTTCATCTCACTACTCAGACACATTCTTGAGGTATCGGCGACAAGTAGAACGGTTGCCTCTCCATCGGAGAGGAAATAAAAATGAACCTTATAACCGCCCATTCAACATGGCAGAACTACAGGCTGCGCTAAAATGTTGTAATAAGTCAGCCCCTGGAAAGGGTCGAATAGTGTATGAAATGATCAGACACTTACACCCTGAAACCTACAAAGCGTTACTGTCACTCTTCAATTCTATGTTTTTTGCCGGCTACATTCCGACTGCCTGGAAAGTAGCAATAATAATCCCCATTCTTAAAGAGGGCAAAGACCCCTCCTCCGCCAGTAGTTACAGACCTATAGCTTTGACAAGTTGTCTGTGCAAACTCTTTGAGAAAATGATTAATCGGAGGCCGCTCCATTTTTCTTGAAATAAATAATCTATTGGACCCATTACAATGTGGTTTCAGAGAAGGTAGATCCACAACAGATCACCTCGTCCGCATCGAGACTACTATTCGTGATGCCTTTGTGCGGCCAGTTCTTCTTATCGGTGTTTTTAGATATGGAGAAAGCATATGACACAACGTGGCGTTTTGGGATTCTCCGTGATCTGGCAGAAATGGGACTGCAAGGCAACATGCTGAACATAATTCATAGTTACCTGTCTCACCGCACGTTCCGTGTTAGAGTCGGTAATGCCCTATCTCGTCCATTTACACAAGAGGCTGGTGTACCACAGGGTGGTGTACTCAGCTGCACTCTGTTTATTGTGAAAATGAACTCGCTCCATAGCCTTATGCCAAGCACAATATTTTATTCTGTATATGTGGACGACATCCAAATAGGTTACAAGTCATGTAATCTCAGTATCTGCGAGCGACAGATACAGCTTGGCTTAAACAAACTGTCTAGGTGGGCAGATGAGAACGGCTTCAAATTAAACCCTCAAAAAAGTACGTGTGTCCTCTTCACAAACAAGAGGCGTGCTACAAAGCCCTGAAATAAATCTCCATGGAGAAAGGCTATCTGTGAGCCAAGAACACAAATTCCTGGGGCTCATTTTAGACTCGAAACTAACCTTTATCTCACACTTGAAATATCTGAGAGCAAAGTGCCTTAAAACAATGAATCTACTGAAGCTCCTGTCCCACACATCTTGGGGAAGTGACCGAAGATGCCTTTTGAGCTTGCACAAAAGCCTCGTACTCTCGCGTCTTGACTACGGAGCTATAGTATATAACTCTGCTACGCCTAGTATACTGAAAATATTAGATCCTGTTCAACACTTGGGTATCCGTCTCGCTACAGGCGCCTTCAGGACTAGTCCTGTACAAAGCCTTTACGTCGAATCTAATGTATGGTCTCTACATTTACAGAAGAGGACATTCTTGAGCTTCTCGTATGCATTTAAAGTAAAATCGGATGTACGTAACCCATGTAACTCAATTATCGAGGACTTATCCACTGCCATGCTGTTTCGCAACAGGCCAGCTACTAGACGTCCACTGTCTCTCTCCGTCTGAAGGAACTCGCAGAGGAAATGGGTGTCTCCTAGAGAATGTCTTAATGGCCCCCACCCGGCTTCCACCGCCTTGGGATTGGCAGACTATCCAGTGTGACGTGTCTTTTGTAGAAATATCAAAACGAGCACCTGAAACTCACATACGTTCACACTTCCTTGAGCTGCAGGCCAAGTACTCATGCATAGAATTTTACACGGACGCTTCTAAATCTCCTGCTGGTGTTGCTTATGCAGCACTTGGACCATCGTTTTGCATGTCTGGTGCACTGAACCCACATACCAGGTATATTTACAGGAGAAGCGTACGCGATCCTCTCAGCAGTTAAACATATAAAGCAAATCAATCTTGCAAAATCAATTGTATTCACCGACTCATTGAGCGTCGTTAAAGCTCTAATGAGTCTACAAAAACATCAAAACCCTGTTTGCAATCAGTTATACAGCTTGCTATGCTCAGCATATATGGGTGGCCAAGTCGTTATAATATGCTGGGTACCTGGCCACAAAGGCATAAAAGGTAATGTAGCTGCTGACGAAAGTGCCACTTCAGGTAAACTTTGAACACGGAAACAACAAAATAGCTGTCCCTCCCACAGACCTGAAGCCTTCCTTGCGTCTTGAGCTGCGGAGATGTTGGCAAAGGCAGTGGGACAGTCAAGTATCGAATAAGCTACGTACAATCAAACCAAAAATAGGGAACTGGATATTTGAGAAGACAGCTAGATATAAGGAAGTACTTCTTTGCAGGTTAAGGATAGGACACACCTATGGAACACACTCTTATCTTATAAATGGAAGTGATCCCCCGACATGTGACGGGTGTGGCGACACCCTTACGGTCCTCCATGTCCTCATTCAGTGCCCCGCATTAGAAAGTCAGCGTAAAAAGTACTTTCGTCTTGCATATCGTGAACACATTCCTCTTCATCCAGCATTTTTTCTTAGCAATGAGCCGCTTTTTTGATGCTAAAACAGTCTTAAAGTTTTTAGATGATGTAAAAAATTTACAAATAATCTGGCCTGGTCACCCGGTAGCACAGCCTCGCTTCGAGAGCTTAAGCTCCAGGACAAGTCCTCACTTTTAGACTTAATTATGTACCTCCAACACCAGTACTTCCCGTGGATTTTATGCCATCACCTCCTTGTAATAGACGTTTCATCTGCATAGCTCGCATTATTGATCACTCTCATTGTTTTATTACTTGGATAAATTCCGCCATTCACAACCACTTTTAGGCCCTTATACAGCCATGTTGCACCTACCATTCCCAACTCATCTATTCATGGCATAGGCTACACTGCAAATTCACCACCACATGACATGGCGCTCTTTGGCCATAACTGGCCCTTGTGCCATTAAACGCCACATCATCATCACATTTGTCCGTAAGGACCGGCAACATTGTAGCCGTTTATCGGGAGGAGTTGCAATTATAGTAAAGGCGGCATTCCCACCCGAACAATCACATTAAACACCCCTCTCCGAGGCTGTAGCAGTCAGCATTATAGCACACAAAACCATATCCATCTGCTCCATCTACATCCCTCCCCCACGAACAATTGACACTACGAGAACTCGAGGACCTGACAGCGCAACTTCCAGAACCGTTTGTTCTCGTAGGTGATTTTAATGCTAATGGCACGCTATGGGGCAGCGACAAAACAGACCAAAGAGGGCAACTCATTGAAGATTTTATTTTATCGAATGACCCCCGCAGGGAACGTCTGCGCGAGCAGGCGTTTGGTGTGCGGCGACACCACGGACCCGAGCTAAAGGGGGGGTTTCTACCCCTCCCACGCCTCGCCGTGCGTACGGCATTGCCGTGTCCGGGGAAAGAGGGATCCTGGACGGTTGAGCCGACGCCGGGTGATTGGACCTTTAAGGCCCCCCGGCGGAGGCAACCCTCTTTGGCCCTTGCTTCACGCAGACGGCACCCCTGGGCTGACCCACCCAGGGGAAATCGGCAGTCGCCTTTTCCTGTCTCTCTCTCCTCACATCTTCGTCTTTCTCTCTCATTTTATATCTTTCCTGTCTACTCCTCTCTTCTATATACTTCCTTGTTTCCTGGCGGCGAGGGTTAACCTTGTGTGGCTAACCACCCTGAGTTAAGCCATATGTGGTTATAGTCGCAGTATACAGCTGGCGCGGGCAGGTCTTGCCCGCGAGTTCCTGTCCCGTCCCCCTCGTTGGGCTCCGTGGTGGGCGGCTGCTACCGCGGCTGAAACGTATACAAATTAGATGGACCCTTTGCTTTCTTCAACTGATCGCCACCCTCAGAAGAGGACGCGCACCGATGTGACAGCAAAGTTCTTCACGAACAACAAAAACACCTTCCCCCAGATTCCAAGTGATTCACAGCGAGCACTCGGAAATAACAGCAAGACATGTGTCTCCCTTCAAAGTCTCTAGAACCCTAACCGACACCTTAGGGCAAGGATATAAAATAAAGAAGCTAGCCAATGGGGACCTTCTTTTGGAAGTGCTCTACCAACACCAGTACGAAAACCTTTCAAAAATCACAGCCTTCGAAGACATTCCAGTATCCATTACCCTCACCGATCACTAAACACCGTCCGAGGCGTCATTTCTGACGATGACCTCAAATACATGAGCGAAGAAGAACTCCAAAACGGACTGAAAGGACCAAAAACGTCACAAATGTGTACAGAATAAAAATCAAACGAGAAAATAAGGAAATCGAAACAAAGCACTTCGTTCTTACATTCGCATCGAGCATACTACCGGAAACTGTGGAGGTAGGCTACACCAAACTCAAACTACGTCCTTACATCCCGAATCCGCGACGCTGCTTCAACTGCCAACGATACGGCCACGGCTCACAGAGCTGCAGGGGCCAAACTACATGTGCTAAGTGCGCCCTCGCACGAACACACTTCTGAAAACTGCAAAGTCAAACCACACCACTGCGTGAACTGCGAGGGTAGTCATCCTGCTTACTCGCGAGCTTGCCCAACATGGAAACAAGAAAAAAAGCATTGTTACACTCAAAGTTAAAGAAAACATCAGCTTCAGAGAAGCGCGGAAGCGTCTTTCTTTGATGGAAAGCAGAAGCTATTCCGTTGTGCTGCAACAGGGCGCGGCAACACAGCGGTCTTCAGCGCCTGCCCAGGGCACACCTAGTGACGCCGGGGTAGGGCATCCAGCGCCCAAAGTGGACGCAGCTCGCGCTGCGCCACTGTCTAGAACTCAGGCTGTGCGGACCCCACGGTCAGCGAGCCTCAAGGCCTCTCTCCACGCGGCGAGGCTAAACACGAACAAATCCGTACAGTCGGGACGGACGTCCAGCGTGTCAGGCGATGCGATGGACACGAGTCAAGGTAGTCCTGGGCCGTCGACGTCAGAAGGACGGCGGGACTCCTTGGATCGCAAAAAAAGACAAGCCTAGGATCACTGGGCCTGAAAACAAAACTTAGGTTTCTACCCTACCCATAAAATACAACATGGCTTTTATACACTGGAACTGCAGGGGACTCCTACATAACCTAAGCGACATAAAGGACATACTAACCACTCTGTCACCAGTAGCCTTGTGTTTAGAAGAAACGAACTTAGGTCCTAAACACAGAAACATCTTGAAAAACTATAGTGTATTCCGGCACGACCGAGAGCAGGCAAGTAGGCTCTCAGGTGGTGTTGCTATTATAGTTAAGAGTGGAGTTCCAGCGCGGGAACATAAACTTAAAACCAGAATAGAAGCCGTGGCGGCCATCATACACACATTTAAAACGATCACAGTGTGCAGCGTGTACTTGGAGCCGCACCTTAGAATATCCATCGCTGATTTAGAACACCTTATAGAGCAGCTGCCAGAGCCCTTCCTGGTAGTCGGTGATTTTAATGCGCACTCCAATTTTTGGGGTAGTGAAAAAACTGATACTAGAGGCCAAATCATTGAGGATTTTTTATTAAGCAATAACCTTTGTCTACTAAACGCAGGAAAACCAACCTACTGTTCTCCCCGCAGGGGCGTCTGCGCGAGCAGGCGTTTGGTGTGTGGCGACACCACGGACCCGAGCTAACGGGGGGGTTTCGACTCCCTCCCACACGCCCTAGCCGTGCGTGGCTGAGGCCGTGTCCGGGGAAAAGGGGATCCCGGGGTCGAGCCGACGCCGGGTGATTGGACCTTTTAAGGCCCCCCGGCAGAGGCAACACACCCCCTTTGGCCCCGGCTTCACGTAGACGGCACCCCCTGGGCTGACCCACCCAGGGGAAATCGGCAGTCGCCTCTTCCTATCTCTCTCCTCCCACATCTTCGTCTTTCTCTCACACTTTTTATCTTTCCTGTCCTCTCCTCACTTCTGTTTACTTCCCAATTTTCATGGCGGCAAGGGGTTAACCTTGTGTAGGTATCCCACCTTGGATAATTACATTGGGTTATAGTGACAGCGTACGGCTGACGTCGGGAGGGCTTGTTTAACAAGTCCAGCCGCGTCCCCCTTGTTGGGCTCCGTGGTGGGTGGTCGCCGCTGTTACCGAACGCATTCATATTTTTATGGCTTCACAAGCATCCGCCGTCCTTGATCGGTCTCGTAAGAGAGGCCGCACCGAAGCAAGTTTTCATTTCTCGATAGAAACTAAAGTTACTTTCCCGAAGTACCACATTATCCATAGTGAAAGCACACCTCTAAGAAAACTATCCCCATTTTTGGTGGCCAAGTGCCTAAAAGAAAAAATCGG
>JALIZH010021769.1:0-47642 GCA_030522465.1 Rhipicephalus appendiculatus | reverse complement strand
GCAAGTTCGTGCGAAGTTCTTGATGTTTTTGTCATGAAGTGCGCTTTACTAGGCGCCCACGCCAACAACGAAGCTATGCAGAGCTTACTATGCTCCGTTTCACAAGCTGTTGGCAGTACTGTGGAAGGTACGGGTGCCTTCAGCCAATCATGACGGAGCGCACTACATAATTGTGTTCCTATACGCGAATGTCGCTTCCGTGAATTTGACAAGTGGCCCCGCCTGCGTGGAAAATGTGTACTATACTAATTAACTTCTTAATTTTGTAGCAGGTGGCGCTTGGCATCATCTTGATCTAAATATCTCCATCTGTTCTGTTTATTTTTGGACGGGCCGACTTCCGTTCCAAAGGAACTCGCCCGGCTTTGTCTAATTTTATTGTCACCTTTTCTATGAGTTTTCGTCACACCAGAGCTTTTTTTGAAAGTTTACGCCACGGGTATAAAAAATATTTACTTTAATAATTCAGTGAATCAATTTAAGTGAACCATTGAGTCAATTAACGAACGAATCATTTAATCAATTCGAAGTTTTATTTTCCGACATAATAAAACATGTTTTTTTAAAAATATTTGCTACTCTCACTGCAACATTACTGAATGATCCCGTCCTGTTCGCACCACGTAATGAATACCATGAGCTTATTAGAAGGGTTCACATCTCATCGTCCTCATCACAACTTGAATCTGGCGTCGCAGCTCCGCAGGAACCGGCGGCGACATTGCACAATGTGCGTCGCTTCTATGAGAAATGCGTTCCGAGAGCGTTCCTTGTACGTGAAGCCAAGCTGCTTCAGCATTCTCTGCATCGTCGTTGTGGACACGGTCGGTAGCGTCTCGTCCTCTTCGAAACGCTGCAACACCTTGGCGAAAGTTGGAATTTCACCTCTCTCAAAAGAGGATGTACAAAACCCATCGAAAGACGCTCAGGTCAAAATCATCCAGCTTGTTCGCCCGATCACGGCCTTTCCAATAAGAACGCTTGTTCGGCGGTAGGACTCTGTCCGCGTTCTCCGGCAGCACTTTTCACCGATAGAGCGTTCGCTCCCTCACCTGGGTAGGTTTTTCCGTCCTCTTGGTGAGTGAATCCACGCTTGCACTCTCCCCGCACTCGACGCGAAGCGCTAGCGTTTAAAGCTATCTGCTTCGCCAGCTTGGGTAAATCGCGCACACTCGATGGATGGCTCAGCGGCGGCAGTTTATGGGACGCGTTCAAGACACACGACCAACTCGGGCGACACTATGCTGCCGAAAACCGGCGAATTCCTACCTCACAACAAGCCTCCGCTCAGGCGCATCCATGCGAGCTTTTTCTATTAATTTCACGAATTATTAAAACACTTTAGACCCTTTAAAACATCAATCCTAACCAAACTGTCACTTTATGCGTTTGTAGTGTGCAAAATAGCGCTGTATTGCTAAGATAGCTGAGGGACTATTTGTTGTGCTCACACAGCCCTGATTGCACGAGAGATCTCTACCTTTGGCTGCACTGCCAACAGCTTGTCAAACGGAGTATAGCTTCTTCAAAGCAACGTGAAACAGAGCTTGATCAGCGAATTCTTTAAATAAATTTTTGTTGTGCGAAGTAACTATTGTGCGTATTTTTCTGTTTTCATGACAATGAAATTCCCACGAGAAGGAAAATAAATCTCTTCTCCGGCGATATTGTTATTGAGGGGTTTGACAGTACTCCTAAGTCTTGTCGAGAACGAAGTTGGTCAGACAGATATAGTTATCTTGAACGAATATTAGCGCGACAAAAACGAGGACGAGAATAGAAAAGACAGACTACAGCGCTGTCTTTTCTATTCTCGTCCTCGTTTTTGTAGCGCTAATATTCGTTCAAGATGGAAGCACACCAACTCGCCCAATTGACAGTTCTGTTGAAAGACAGATATAGACTGGTACATTTCTTAATATCTAACTCTACATTCCCCACAGCGACCAGAGAGGCTGCCGTGTGGTTCTACAAAAGTTCTCCCCAAACGGACTCGAAAGAGGCATCACAGCTGCACAGCTGTCGAAAATATCGTTTAGAGTAGACGAGAAGCAGGACGAGGGGAAAAGAAAGGCGGAAGAAGGGGCGATAAACGAAAAAAGGGTCTGGTGGCCACCCTAGGCTGCGGGGATTGAATAAGAGGAAGAGAAGATGCGAGAGAGAAAGAGGAAGCAACAAATTAAGGAAGTTAGCACTGAATTCGCTGACGCGCGCGGGAGTGCACATCTGGTCAGAAGCGTTCAAACAAGCATGTAACGAGCATGTGCAACAGACGACCATCTTACAATTGGGCAAATGTTATGAGACAGTTCATCTTGCGGAAATCGACCACGACAAAAATACTTGTGACCTCTCATCCCCGTCTGTGAAGATCACAGAACGACCATGAAAACGAGAAGCTTTTTTTTTCTGGAAGATTGCACGTAAGGCCGGCCTTTATTATTCCATGCGCTCCCGTTCCTCAAACCTAAAGCTTTTTTTTAGGCCGTAGAACCAACCATTTCTTTTCTGTTAAAAAGAGCTCATTAATTCATACCAACCATGAAAACAGACTACAAAATGGCTGCGAAAATACTTACATGGTTGGATGTTGCCGTGGTTAGTCTTCGACCTGTTATCGGATTTTGCACTGGCGGCTGCCGGGTGTAGCACTCCATTTGTCAGTTTCTGCAGGATGGAACACTTTCTGAACAAAGCACTGCAGGAGCGGCATCGGATCATGACGCTTAATAATCCTCAGGCTAATACAACGGCGGTCACGTTTACCTTGCTGTGCTGGTCATGGAATTTACCGAAAGTGAGCGAGTAGTACATGCGCAGTATTTACAAATATATTTGGTAAAAAAATTAAGCGCAATAAACGGGACAACAAAAGTAGAGACACACAGGACGTGCATCACCGACCAAGTATGCATCATCACCAAGTATGCATCACCAACTGGCCCAAACCTCTACTCTTCTAAAGCACATTTCTCCTTCCCTGGGCTCTTTTTTGTGTGGACAATCGTTGGGTGTTCAGTGTGGCTGGTGTGCAAGCCTTTTGGCAGCGACTATCTGCAGAGCAAGAGCGTATGGCTATTACCTTCGTGTCAACATTTGCCCACCCGAGGTAGGCATAACGTTCGGGCCAGTCGCTCCTTCCGTCGGTCACTGGACCAAGGTTCTGAAGTCGGAGTGTTGGCGACAAGTACGACTCCTTTATGACTGCTTGAGGCTTCTGTGCTTCCAATGGCGTGGTGTGGGACAGCCTGGTATCAGGCTCTGGAATGAGTTCAGACGGTTGGCGACGAATTCTGCCGATTTCCTTTGGCTTCGCAAGCGTCTCGAGCTGCCGAAGAAAGCGCGACGAAACGACGTGGGCAAGGTACGTGTGTTCAACTTGGCCGATACTACTGTACCTCGTAAGGTTGAAGAAGTGCTCGAAAAAGGACCTAAATTTTGCCTCGAGGCGCCCGTGAGCAAACATGGTCTCCTGGCTACGGTGCGCAGGATCGCCGACAAAGCACCCAAAGACGAAAGGGACCATTGCCACCTTGAGGGGGTGGATGTTTTGCTAAGATCGGCTCACATGAATTCTCGTAGCGGCGCAGTAACGCAGCAGGTGGTCAAGTATTTTAAGAAACATGACCTGGCGCTGGTGCTCTCAGACAAAAAAGGTGGATTTACAGTCATGCCCAATCAACTCTTTCGCATGAAAGCTGTAGAGGCCATTAACAAGAACTTCGTTCCGGCGAAGCTGAAGTCAACAAAAGCAAAAACTGCAGCGCTTTCTCTTCTTGACCAAATGAGACTGTGTGGATTGCATAAGCAAGTCAAGGACCTTAAATCCAGTGCTCTAGAAGTATTTTTCGCGGCAAAAACACACAAGGATCAGTGCCCCTTGAGAACCATTGTGTCTGAGAAGGGGAGTGGGCAGGGTGTCCTCAGCGGCTACCTGCTAAAGCATCTCAAGAAGCTATCGCCGGTTGATCCTTTCAAGGTCAAGAGTTCGGAATGTGTGGCAGAAGTGCTACAGCAAGGCTTCAAGGGGACCCAAATGTGGTATGTCGATAGACATCGAGGAACTTTTTTACTCTGTCCCACACGACCTGTTGTTTCCGGCGGTGAGCGAACTGATTGACTATTCCGGCGCGGTGGCCTTTCAAAATGATTGTGGCGTGTCTAAAGAGCAGTTCCTTGAGCTACTGAGGTTTTACCTCAGCGTTACCTTTATTTCTTTTGACAACGACCTATACCTACAAAAGCATGGTATCTGTATTGGTTCCTGCGTAGCGCCAGTCCTTTGCGAAATTTTTCTTGCTAAGTTTGACCTTCAGCTTAAGCGCTTACTGGACGAAGCCGATCTAGGCGTAGTAAAGGTCTTCAGATACGTGGACGATTTTTTAGTCATTTTAGATGCAGATCCACTGACCCGATTACCGCTACTGGCTACGTCGATCGTGGAAGTGTTTGAAAAGGGTTCTTCCTCGCTGAAGTTCACGTTCGAGCTACAACAGGCCCACTCCTTTCAATTTTTAGATCTTCGACTTTTCTTTAACCACCATGACCACATCTGCTGAGCTTACATGCCAAGAACGAAAAAAGCCGTACTACCCTTTGATTCCTCACAGTCTAAGGTCATTAAAAGGGGAATCGCTAAATCATGTCTCAGTTCAGCCCTTCTAAAGTCTTGCCCACACAAGCTAGCGGAAAGCTTCAGCCTCCAAACTGCACGATTGCAACAGGCAGGGTACCCCCATCCACTCCTTCTAGCGGTCGCAGAAACGCTCCTAAACCAGCTTCGCAAGGAGCATGCGGTAGATGTAGGCATTCCACCAAAGAGGGGTGCGTACGAGGTGGTCCCATATGTGCACAAATCGTCACATAACTTGAAGAAGGTCGCGGCTAGGCATGGGGTGGATCTTTTCTCCGCACCATGCAAATTAGGAAAACTATGCAGACGAGTAACTAGCACCCGAACAAGTAAACGCTGCACTACAAAACATGAATTTCAGTACGTCGAGTGCACAGATTCGGTTGTGTACGAAATTCCATTAAGCTGCGGTCGTGTTTACTTGGAGCAGACCGGTCAGTGCCTTAATCAGCGGCTACGACAGCACTATAGGTGCCTGAAGTCAGGAGAGGGGTCCAACCTTGCTTTACACTCTAAAGATTGCGGTTGTTTCCCACGGTTGAAGAATGCGGTAGTAGTAGGTCGCGGAGACACAAAACTGGAACGGGAAATCTTAGAAGCCGCTTTGATTGAAGATCGTGGACCCGACAAGTGCGTGAGTGTCGCTTCAGTAGCTCTATTAAATAAAGAAGTGCGTTTCATTAATGGCCATTTTTAAGCGCGTTTCCTTTCGCTATTATTATTATTTTTTTTTAGTTATGTCAGCGTTTTACCTTGTAGTCTTTTTTTCTTGTTTTATTTTCCGGTTTTAGGTATTCATCTGTGTATCTACGTGTCACTTCTCATTCGGTCATTCTGGTGAATTCATTTTCCACGTGTTGGTGTTGTCACGGGGGGTGTATCTCGCGCCTGGCTCTGTTGGTTGTTTTTGTTGCTTGTCATCGGAAGCCTTGTGCACATGCGCACATTGTCTAGCTGCGGCGATGTTTTCCAATAAATGTTGACTGTTGTTAGTAGCGCTTCGTCCTGTGTGTCTCTACTTTTGTTGTCCCGTTTATTGCGCTTAATTTTTTACCAAGTATGCATCACCAACTGGCCCAAACCTCTACTCTTCTAAATTACAAACATAAATTCATTTGACAAAGGCATACCCTTATACTGCGTCTGGATAATTGATCACTCCTAGCCACCTTTCATAAACATCTCTAAATCAACAGCATTTGCTGGCCACGCGAATATGTATTAAACGGAATTCTCGTAGCCATTCAGCCGGAATATGCGCGAGTCATCTATTACCGCGCATTGTTGTTTTACTGTTCTGCAGAACATAATCAGTGGTGCTTAAAAGTGAACAGAAAGCTATGAAATAAGAAATGTACTCGATACGTCGTCCTACGACGCTGATGCTCTTGATACAGCGCAATGAAATGTCTTATTCATTTGTTACAGCGTAGTGTGCTTGGTGCATTAGGGCGGTGCATTTTGTTTGTACGGACAGAATCAGCGGCAGAGCGCGTGGTTCTGGACGCTGTTGTTGCCCGCGGCTGCTAGCTCACGTTAGCTACAAGCTTCCGTTGATGCTCGAATTATAGCACAGGGACCTACCATGTTGTATGACTATGTTAGGTATCATTACGGCATCGGTATTTGCATACGTCTGCAGAAAACGGCCGCTAGAGTGGCCGGCTGGGCTCTCTTGGTTAATGATGAAAACACTCCATCCTGTGTCCTTTCTAAGTCTTCGTGCATATGCGCTTGTTTCATCATCAACGTATGCTGTCGTGTGTCGCTTGGCGTACGCGGGCAAAACCACAAATAGCATAGCCATCTATAGCGCTCGCTTCGAGCGCCTAGATTATGCGCTTGAGGAGTCAGGGATGTCGTATGCTGTCGTCGCTTGGCGTAACGCAGGCAAGACCACCTATCAAAATTGAAAAAAAGAGGATAGTAAGCGAAACATAGAAAAAGACAGAAGGAAAGGGGGGAAAACAGGAATAAAAATAGAAATAAAGAGAGAAAAGAAGACAGAAAAAACTGGAAAAGAGAACAAGGAAGAAAGAGAGGAGTAAAGAAAGAGAGAACCAAAGAGAAACAAAGGCAAGTTTTCTGAGATGTTACGTGCGATGACGACAGTGCAGTGCAATCTCAACTCTTACTAATGCTGAAGTTGCTCCGTCCATTTCTTTGTGCATGTGTACAGCCTTGGCGACGCGATGTAAAGGAGAACTCCAGGTGAACTAGGCCGCTTCCACAAGAAATACAGTCACTCCTTGAGGAAAGAACTAAACGGGTCCCGAGACGCGGCTTCATTTCAAGCACTCTGCCTGGAGCCATTTTAGCATATGGAAATATTGCCCCACCTAGACTGATGTCTGTCGAAGTGTTTACACATCTCCTCTGTACAACGTAAGTGACATTCACTTTTGGATTAATAATAATAATAATAATAATAATAATAATAATAATAATAATAATAATAATAATAATAATAATAATAATAATAATAATAATAATAATATCTTTATTCTCATCTTAAGTAGTACCATAGTCCTTCTATACTCTTTCTGGTCACGAAACTTCACCCTCACGCTATGGGGGAGCTTGATATGGCGCGGAAAGCTGCCGCGCCGCGGCGTCAGCGTCGTTCAGAGGCCACGCTTCTCCGCCCCTCCGGTTTGATTCCGTAGAGACCGCACATGCGGCCGGCGCGAGCCGAAAGTTTGCACGTGTACTCTGTATCTGTGATTGCTTTTTGGATAAGGGCCAAGTTCAGGTATTAAACAGTTGAAGCTGCACGTTCCCGTGACGATGCCGTTCAGGTGCTGTGGAAAGTTCGAGAACTCGAGGTGAGCCATAGCGCGGCAAGAAATGGACGACTTCCGTATTGGTTCGTAGTATGTGCGTGTGTGTGCGGAGCACTTTGATTCAACGGGCATCATCCGTGTGCACGATTTCACGATGAACGGTGACACCGTATCGTTGCCGAGAGACAAGCCGCGCCTCAGGCCAACGCCATTCCTCGTGTTCGGCGGCCTGCCAGCGTACTTAACGAATCGGAAGTCACGACCTCTGAAAGTTTTATAACCACTGAAACAATCTCGAGAGCCATCGTGTGCAAGGGGTAGCCGTCGTGTGCAATGGGCCATTAACAAGATGCAAGATTCCTGTGTCAACATTCTCTTGAGATGTCTTTTGAACTCTACACTACCCCAGTGCTGAGTGCAGGCGAAAATTATCTGTTATATCTCGATCATAAGCATTTGCACGGCTTCATTTTCTTCAAAGAAAGATCGCGGTTACAATCATATTAAGCGTCCTGGTTCGCCAAGGAAGTACGGTACTCAATGCAATCGCACGTCAATCCTCGACACCCTACTCGTACGAGATAGATATTAAGGAGCGCAATACAGAATCAGAGGGACATATTAATCCATGCGACTTTCATTAGGGATATTGACTACAAAAATCATGTTAAAAAACTGTCGTAGCATTCGACCGATACGCACGAAAACTAGCAAAGTTCTCGAGGCCTCAAAACGACAACAATTGCCATCAAAAAAAACGTTTCATTGACGGTTACGATCTGCCGATTTATCTGTTTCAAACAGCTAGATTACCGGCAAATGCAAGCTCACGCCCTAGAACATTTTTTTTTTCTTACGTAAAAATAGGCCGTCACCACTGCTGAAACGACACGCGTGCCATCGGAAGTTCGGGAAATAACAGTTCTCGACCTTGAGCTCAGGTTCTCATGCATTTAATATTAATGCATTCTCTGTACTGCGCATCACAGTCACGTAAGGGTTTATTTTTATTGGAGGCCTGTTGGGCCAACTAGACAAATTTCGCAGTTACAAAATTGTCTGTGCGCGTCGTCTGCTGGCACACTGGGCCGCGAGCTAAATTTGAGATTGTTTACTTTTTGTATGCGGCTTGTTTTCTTTACGAAAACATTCTCAAAGTTCGAAGCTTAATTCGTATGATTGGTACGACGAAAGAGAATGCAAATATTGTCTAAAAGGAGCGGGTCGTTCGGCCGCGACGTACCAGCTAAAAAAAAAAAAAAGAAAAAAAAACAAGCGTCGCCTGCGGCGGCCACTCCGCTAGGCCTTTCTTTTACTGTGGCGCCCCTAGCGGCCGCCGCTGGCTCTATATTAAACTGAGGCGGCAGTTTCGTGACCAGAAAAGCTATTGAGGGACTATGGTAGTACACATAGATAACAGGCCTGTCAAAGCCAGGCAGTGGCTTGGAGGACTAGGCCCGGCACATCGGCAAACGAGAGATGACATACATATTGTAGAGCTTGTCACGTAAAATAATCATAGAAAGAAGACATGTAACTCTTTTACACTACAATTAAACAAAATAAGACACACGAATCAAACTAGCGGGAGCACTGCTACCTAAACAGCAGAATAAGAGGATAAGGATTGAGGAACTTTAACAGATAATATCGGCATGAAAGAAACTAAAAGAAAAATAGTAATGCGATAAATGGTGCAACAATTAAAGTGACTTTGTGATGTTTCGTAGACTCCGTTTCGTCGTTGCAGAAAAAACACTGTCTGAGAGGTCATTAAAAACAGTAGGGACATAGACCTTTCTAATAGCTTTGCCATATCGTGTTTTGACAAATGGTACAGAAAAGCGGGAACTTTTTCTTAACATACGAGAGGCAATGTATTAACGCAATAGCGTTAAAGAGCTCGTTTCGCTGAAATTCCGGCGTCGGCGTCGGCGTCGTTGGTTGTGAGCGAAAAATCATCATCTTGTCCGTGACCGAAAAATCGAGAAAGATGCAAATAAAATAAATAATAAAAATTTTCGGGTCCGAGTGAGGATCGAACCCGGGTCGTCTGCGTGGCAAGCAGGTGTTCTACCACACAGCCATGCCTCTGCTTGGAAATACTGTGAAAATAACTTCCTCTGCTTGGAAATGTAGTGAAAATAACTTCCATGCTTCGCAAACGCAAGCGTCCTTTATATAGGCGTCGCAATATAACATGTAATATCCCAGGAATATTGCGTGGTACAAGCGTACATTGCCATCGGGCGTCAGAATATGTGACTATCATAACGATTTCATAGTTTAAAGCCAGCCACCCATTACAAACGGCACACACCTTACTTCTCTCCTCCTTCTTGCCATTAAACATCTTCTTCTTCTTCTTCTTCTTCCTTAACGCCACGTAGTGGGTGCATTGAAAGTTCGAAAACATTTCCCACATTTGCCGCGCATAATTGCTCCTGGTTTAAAGCATACTACCCATTACATAGTATGCACTAAGTGATTGAAGTAGGCACTAGGGACGGGATATCGCTATCGCGTTCAACTCTTAAAGGCGAAGCTTAAGGGTCTCCCAATTTTTCTGTTTTAAACTGAGAGTTCCAGAAGTGGCGTAATATGACACTTTGCTTAAACGACGCTTTGAAGGACGGTAGGCGAAGTAGAGAAAATAAATTTGCATTGTCTGTTGAAGGACGATTGTACACAATAGAATTCAACATGCTTTTCAAGATATTGTCAACCCGACACTGCCATCGCGCAGAACAGAAAGCAAATAATGTAATACTATATCGCAGGACACTGTACGCAAGAGCAAGCATGATGGTGACTTTAATATTGGTGGGTGCAATTGATCTGATATTGAAAAGTAACCATGAAACTTTTCGTAGTCTCTCACAAATGTAAGCCAAATGATCATTCCAAGACAGGTCGCTATCGAAGAAAACACCTAGATATTTTATAGAATTAACATATTCAATGGGAGTACACTTACAGGAGGTGCAATCACGGGCATGAAGAAATAGGGGTGCATTTGTCACCATTGATTTCAACGGATTGTTAAAGCAAATTAGTTTAGTTTTTTTTTCTGATTAATAACCAAGCAATTATTAGTAAACCACGACGCAGCCTCATATACACTGTCTTGTAGTAGTAACAACGCTTTTTGGTAACAGACGTGTTTCGTTAGCAGAACAGTGTCGTCTGCATATTGAAATACAAGACATTTTGGGACAGCAGCAGTAAAATCATTTATGAATAAATTAAATAAAAGAGGAGATAAAATGGATCCCTGTGGTACACCAGCTTTCAAGGGAAGCCTATTGCTGTAAGGTAACTGATTACCTAACCGAACTACCTGGAAACGATTAGAAAGATAATTTTTAAGAAACTCGTAGAACGGCCCCCTGAAGCCAAGAAGATACATTTTTTCAAGCAGTGGTTTACGGTGTCGAAGGCTTTGGAGATATCAAGAAATAAAGCACATGCAAACATATGAGGAGTTTTTTTTCGAAATGAGCTAAATCCAGAAACCGAAACTAGCTCAAATAAAGCTCCATTGGCACGTACATACTCTCAACTTTCCTGTAAAAGAGTTATCGGAACGAAATGGGTCAGTACAACCAACTACGTGTGCTTAGAGGTTTCGTTTCAAAACGAAATTGAGCCAGATCCGTGCGCTGTACGGATCGAAATGAGGCAAATCCAGTAAGCCAATAGCAGAGCTTTTTACCTCCAGACAGGGTATTTGGCCGGATTGAAAAGGACGTGAGGAAGAAATCCTCACGAAGAAACACGAAGAAATCCTGAATCCCCAAAGCTACCAAATGATTTTTTCATATCATGGCACTCTGCTAGAGCTCGGAAAACATTGGGACGTGTATGACTGGAAGGCCTACTGTACGGCAGAGGTGAAATCGACATCCAGCTTGCCGTTTAAGATAACAGAAACCAAGGTCTTCTACATTCAAAGAAATGCAGCTGGTAGAAGCCCTAAAGTTAGAGCAGAACCCCACTATAATGTTTCCGCCTCAAATTTCGTGCCAGTCCTAAAGAGGGGAATGTCCCTTGCACAAGCACCCATGCAATGCCCACTGTACACTCATCATGTCAACAAAATGAAACTGATAGATGTGACGAGCCTTCTCGTAAAGCATTTCGGCAGTTCATGGCAAGAGAATCAAGAGCTCGCTTATTTTGTCAGTGTCCTCAGGCATGCCAAAGAAAATGATCATGCAGAAGATTTCGAAGAGAGCTGCTTGTGCTGCGAAGAGGACGCACCGGCTCTTCGTGTATAGTTGAAGGCCCTTAATTGAAGCATTGTTGCCTATGTTTGATGGCTTTTCGGCCAAAACTCTATCATACCGCTCTTGAAAGTCGATTTCAATAAAGTTTTCTCAAGAATGCCACCTCGAATTCAATGTGTCATTTCAATATGAGCCAAATCCAAAGTTATCATGCTAATATTGGTAAAGTCCGCTGTATATTTTTTAATTACTTGTGGCCACAAACTTCTACCACCTGACATGTAAAATATATCGCGTAATAGATTTGAAAGCGTTGTATTTACATTGCGTAACAAATTTTCGCTGTTTTCACCAATTCTGTTTAGGTGGATTTGACTCATTTCGAAAAAAAACTCTTCATATTATTTTCTAAGGCATCATGTAGTTCATCAGAAAATTCTTCAAGTAGATCAGTAGTGCCTCGACCTGCGACAAAACCGAACTGGCGACTTGAAATAAGTGAGAATTTATCTAGAAATGAAGTCATGCATTGCAATAAGAATTTCTCAATTATTTGGGATAAGATAGGTAAAACTTAAATAGGTCGATAACTGTTAACGTTATCTTTTGGTCCACCTTTATACAGCGGCTTTACAATTGCTGTCTTTAAATCTGATGGCAGAGAGGCTGTCTCCAAGAATCCATTAAGCATGAAAAGCAGTATCTCTGATAATGCGTCCAGATCACGTTGCAGCAAAGATACAGAGATACCATCAATACCTGCTGGTTTCTGCCTTTTGAAACCGGCGACTATTCTAGTGAGTTCGTCTATAGTTAAAGTTGGAAGGAAAGCAGAGGCCGGTGTTGATTTATTTAAACTGGAACGGCATTTTGGCACCGACGAAAGCCCACCAGACACATTTGCGAAGTGCTGATTGAAGGAATCAGCTATATTCGCAGGGTCACCTGTAAACGCATCAGTTGGTTTAGCATCGCTACTGTCTTTACCTCGAAGGTGGTTTATCAGTGACCACGTCCGCGCCGGGTTTCTAGCAGATAACTGAAACTGATGTTGGAAGTATCGTCGCTTTGCGGATCGAATAAGGGCAACCACCTTATTCCTTGCGATTCTGTAGTTTATACCAAGTTGTGCATTACCAGGGGAGCGTTTAAACCGTTTCCAATACAAGTCTCTGTGGGCAATTGCTTCCAAAATATCTGGACACAGCCAGTTGTGACTACGTCTTTGCCTAGCCCTAGCAATACGAGTACAAGAATGTTGCAGACTACGCATTTTCGAGCAAAACCTGTCATATACTTCACCAGGAGAACCAGAAACAATAAGAGAAGACCAGTCGAACTCTTTAATTAACGAGTCCAATTTGCGTTGATCAATAACTGACACACGCATTTCTTTACAGGAGCTGTCCACTTTCAAATAGCCAGAGGCAGAAGGCAGTGTTTTTGAAGAAAAGCGGCAGGAAGTAAAGTAATGGTCTGCTAGGCGTTGCGCTGTGACAGAGGAACTCAGAATGTGATTCGGCGCTCGTACCGCTATATGATCTAAACAAGAGCGTTTTGGCTGACCGCTTACGACTTCTTCTCGCGTAAAAACTGTAATTGTGTTTTCCAGGCCGAAAGCTTAGAGAGATGAAAGATAATCAGACACTTGGATCTTTCCTGGACATAGAATATCAATGTTCAAGTCACCCGTGATGCAAAATGTTTCTTCACAACTAAAATGCTTCAAAACAGCTTCTAGTTCAAGAACAAAGCGACTGACACTATTATTATAGGGGGGGCGGTAGGTTGCTAACATAGTAAGACATACATGGGAGAAACACAATTTTAAAGAAAGGACTTCAGCATGGGTGAAACTGATGTCAACATCAGAAACAGTATACTTGTCATTTACAAAAACAGCAATACCACCACCTCTACGGAGCTCTCGAGTTAAAAATTTAGCGGTGAAACCTTTCAGCACAAATAAATGCAGGACTGAATCTGGAACATTAATTTCAGTAAGTACAAAAACATCAACGTAAGTATTTGCATCTTCTGCAAACCTTTTGAACTCCTCCCAGTATTTGCGCAAGCTGCGAATATTTACATTAACCAACGCTGCTCTTAAAGGTATCGAAGTTGGAAAATACCAGTGGGGCAGATGGCATCATGTTCATTTGATCTTTTGAATATCAGCTTCACTCATTATTCGAATGAGTGAAGCGTCCTCATCCTTCTTCGCAAAAATTTTGCCTCCTCTCACCCAAACAAATTTGTAGTTGCTTTGCTTGCCCGCCGACCTAGCAAGCCAGAACAGATGTCTGTTGATCTTTGTTAGGTTATCATTGAAGAAAAGTTTCGGTAGCACTTTAGAGAGGTATAACTCACGAAGTTTACCACGCCTGTTAAACCATTTTTCTCTCATAGCGACGTTGCAAAAGCGCACCAGAGCTGTTGGAGAAGAATCCTGTTTGCCAGGAAGGCGGTGCACGGCAACCACATCATTATCAGAAAAATCATGCAGTTCAAGTTTCACAGCTAGGTCTTTGAGCACTTCTTTCAGATTTTCACGTGGCACATAATAATAATAATAATAATAATAATAATAATAATAATAGTAATAATAATAATAATAATAATAATAATAATAATAATAATAATAATAATAATAACAATAATAATAGTAATAATAATAATAATAATAATAATATTAATAATAATAGTAGTAGTACCTTGTATTATGCCCCTGCGGGATGAAGATGACAACCAGTGATCTCAAATATATGTTTATCTTGAGCAAGCTCAATGTATTTTTAAGCGTCCGATATTTTTAAATTTCTTCACCGGACATGAGTGTGCCGTCTATGGCTGCGTTTTTCTTTTTCGATACTTATTACGCAGCTCTAAGTGACCACCCGTTATCTGTCGTAGACACAGTGCTTTAATGAAAACCAACAAATAATGACGCCAATGAAGGTACAGGGACTTTAATTGTACTGTTCTTACTGCAGTGTAGCAATCGCAATATTAACGTGAAGAAGGTGAAGTGAACGAAAATACATCATGCCTTCGGCAGGAACCCAACCTGCAACCTTCGGATAGCGCGCCCGGTACTCTACCAATTGAACTGCGTTGGCGGTCGTCCACTTGTCCACGTTATTGGGTACTTATGCGCATGAAAACCAGGGTGTGTTAGTTAGCACCCCTCTTGTCCAGTTGTCTTTCGCATTTACATCTTAATTACAACACAGTTGAAACAATCAAATTAAGGTCCCTAATACCTTCCTTGGAGTCGCTATCTGTTGCATTTTATTAAGGTTGTATCGACAAAGAAATGAGCCCTCAAAATTGCCTTCTTTCATTCATTCATAGCGAGGGTCTGCTTATGACAGACTTGATGCCTTCAGGTAGTATGCGAGTGCTTAATGGTCGACTGTCCGCTCGTCAAAAGATCCCGTGATACGTGACCCCAGCTGGCAAAACAATGAGTGTTCGAACTACACTCGCCGTCATGGCTACTAGCGCCGCTGAGTCCCATGTTTGAATGCACATAAATATCTAACAAAATGACCGTTGAGAGCACGATCACCGCCGTAGCTGGGGTTTACAGAATGTCAACATGATCGCGGCGGATAAATAGTTTTCGAATATACCTTGTATTCGAGTGCCAGTGTGCCTTCAACAAGAGCTTGTGCCACGTATTCACGGAAGTTCTTGATAGGCACGGGGTTGGACGGACCAGTCGGGGCCGAGACTGGAGCAGCTGCAGTTGCTGATTTGCTCTCCATTGAAATGTACTCGTTCAGCTCAGCCCGCTGCTCCTTACGATCGCTTGCTGGTTGTGACTCCTGAATGCCTGAAACGCAGAGGTGTGTGCAAGGCTTAGTACACAAGCCTTGTTTTTAATACACAAAAGGGGCAACAAATGCAGTTCATGATTGATTCCTCAAGCAGTTCATGCGGTAATGGAAATGTGCTTTCAGAAAATAGTGGATGAGAAAAGGAAAACGCATATGCTTATTCGGGACTGTTTTGTAGCTACGTACGTATTTTCGTGTGAGGTATAATTATTGAATATCGTGAAATTCGCCAACTTATGCAGGAATGGCCATCAGGACTAGTGTCTCGTAAGGTTGCACTTAGTTTTGTTGTCGTATTGATTTATTAAATCAATGTTATTGCGCCAGCTGTCATTGCCTGTGATAATAACGGCGTTTAGACAAGCGAGACAGACAGAACGACAGGTGGCGCAAAGATGAGAAACGAAACAGGATATGGCTAAACGGTGTGCGATGATGTACCACAAAAGGCGATCGTGCACATACCACTAGAAGCGACTTGAGGCCACTACTTGATGTACCACTAGAGGCCACCACTAGATGCACCACTAGAGGCCATCGTGCAGGGACAAGCCAGCGTCTAATATAATTCCACAGTACTGTACTGAAGCCTATGCTTCGTTATACATGAAGCCCGAGCTAACGACAACCAGAGTTTAAAAATATTCCGACGCACTGCATCACGACGCGCCCAAATGCATGTTGCTGAGTATTGCATAGACTGAGACTTACCATATTTCGTGTACAGCTTAATTGCTCCGTTGCGTTTAATTTGGTAGGACCCGTTAAGCAACTATCTAACTATTGAGTTAATATACCGACTCTAGATAAAAATCTGGGCCGGTTAAGCGGCAATCTTACAAGAGTGCCGACATCTTGGTACGTTGTCAATGTCGCTATTACAATACTTTAAATAAGCCCTAAAATTAGCGTTATTCAACGCCCACAATGCCCGCAATATCAATAATAAAGAAACATTTGCCCAATTGAAAACTTGCGGACGTTGTTTCATGTTTACCTTGAACACTTTTATAGAAGATACAATGGCTAATTATTCAATTCCCTGTGCGCAGAAAGAAGCATTTTGCAGGCCCGTTTACTAGATAGTGCCACCATACCAACATGAACGCTCCAAAGTGAGCGAGTGTATGCTCGCGCCGGTTTGCGCGTCATGTATAACGCATATGCCATAGTGTCTCGTCGCGTGCGTTTTCTGCCACCGCGAACCAACAACTCGACTGCGACAGCCTTTTTCTTTCAAGGTGAAAACTTCAGTGTAAACGAGGATCAATCACAAAGAAGAAACGGGACAAGCACTGAAAGTTATGTACCAAGTAGGCGCACCCGAACTTTTTTTTAGAGTCTTTTTGACGGTGATAAAACCTTCATGTGCCGCGTAACTTTAGTTCTGATTGAAGCTTTCGGGCGACGTCTCCCTCACATTCGTCATTGCATGCTGCAATCGACATTTTTCTGCTTAATAGCTCTCTGCGCTGATGTACGGCAGCACTGAGCCGAAAAGAATCTGGATAGAGTTCTATCGTCATTGCGAGTCGAAGAGCCGCCCGACAACGGCCTACGCTCTTGGCTTCGGGCTGCGAATTCGTCCAGTGACCCTTGTGCCAACGAACGGAGAAACGTTATTCGCCATGCTTACTAACATCCGCGCGCAAACAGTTGAAAAAGTGTAACTGTTATCATTCGGGCCAGTTGCACGGACAACACCAGTCTAACACGTGGCTTCACCCATCAAAACACAGCCTATGTTCTCTGAAGCCACTGGCTTAGGTCGGCAGATTAAAACTCATTACTGTCGTCGAATCTAGCGAGTGTCTAAGGACCTTGCAACCTTTGTATTGTTCCATCATGGCGGTATAATGGCGGCGCCTATGCAGTTTCACGTTTCAATACATAGGCCCTATGGGGAGCTTTCACTTTGAAGTCAGTATGTTAACTCTTTGAATCTAACCAACGAAGCTGGGCAAAAAACTCCAATGAGACACTTGTAGATCGCTTAGCAAAACGTCTGAGTAGAAAATTTTGCTTAATTTATAGTGGTTTCCTGCTTACTACAAATGCCCGCCAAAGAGAAAAAAAAAAGCTACCACGTCCCGTCTTGTTCTTTCTCTGTATTTATTTAATGTAACAGCTAGCCCCGGTCTATCGCCTTGATATCTACCACGGGGCGTGCCCTTTCGTGCGTCTATGCGCGCCGTGATTGGAGCGCTCCGTAAGCCGAAGCTCATACGCCGTAAAACGCCCATATCATAGATCCGTCTGGGCACACTCACACTTGGGATGTTCTGCAAAGCGCTCTTCAAGTACTATTGCAGATGCGTTGTCGGATGGCCAGGGATGACTTGAGCGCTTCCTGAAAAAAAGTAGACAATGTATCAGACAAGAAATACTGATAATCGTTGCAACAAATAAAGAAGCGCCGACAAAACACCGCTAACGTTATCGGTCTGACCAGCCGCTCGTGGCTTTCAAAGCAGCGCGGTAGCTCGGCCGCAGGGCACTACGGGAGTGTCTACTCTTTACGTAAGTACGTTTCTCTACGACCAGTGTTACGATCGGCTTTGAAGCCGTCGCGGCAGAGGCCGGGGAAAATGCTACTGTTTTTCTAGAGTTCCTCCCGGGTTCGCTGCCCTTCGGGGGAGCAGGTTTAATCCCTTTTCCTGGAATGCCTACGAGCGTGCGGCGTGGTCAAGTGACCAGAAATTCCAGCGGCCGTGCCGCGAACAGCCCTTTGTGGCAAGATGCTGCCGGCGGAGGGGGGGACGAGGCTGCTCGTCACATTCCAAGCAACGAGGAGACAAAGCCGAGGTCCAGTCCACAGAACACCTGCTGCGTGTTGTTGCCTGGCGGAGGATCTCCCTAACCAGCCGTGACATTCTTCGGCACGATAACAGAGACTCTACCCCCCCCGGCCGGAAGAATTCCGGGAACCAACACAGGCCAAGATCTGCAAACGTGTGCAAAAGTTGGTGCTGTGCGCAAAACCGTGGTGCTCTTGTCGTGACCATATTTGGTCATCGTTTCGACGGTGCCCTCTCCACGTGCACCTATTGGACGTCGGTCCCCAGTCTCGTGGGGTGGAGCTACAAGGCCATCGAGAGCCGTATTGGCCAAAGATGCGGACAATGCGCCCAGAGTTGGCAACGCGGCGACATAAAAGCCCAAGACATTTTTTGTAAGTCTCTCAATCTGTCATCTTTCGCCATGTAAATAAACTTCTGTTAAGTTTTCCTCCCGAGTCGCTCACTGCCACGGCTCTCTGCTCCGGACATCGATGGGCCTGCGGTTCGACACCTTACGCTCGGCACCACGCTACCCGCTGGTCGGCTCAAGCAGCAGGCCAGTCGCAACAACTGGATGGCAGACGGTGGGATCCTGCTAGCCCCGAGTCCGCAACAAACTGATGCCAGCGTCGGGATCGACTCCGCCGAGATCATGGCTGCAGGGTGTGGTGAGTGCTTGACTTTTCTTCACTGAGATTTTACCAGGCTTTGTTTTGAGTTTTGTTGGAAAAGGTGGTAATTTCGGTACCTACTGTTCTACGTGGATCTGAGCACGAGAACGTAGTTGTTTTTGTAATAGTGAAGAATTAGCAGCACTTGCAGCAACCATGAATCTAAAGGCACTGAAAAAACCGCTTTTGCTAGAGTTAGCCAAAAGTTTGGGTTTGAATGTCCAGGAGCAAATGAGAAAGCCAGAGATAATCGCGGCTATTGAGAACCTTGAGGCAGATGACGACGAGCTCTCAGAGTGTCTTGAGATGATTGAGGAAAAGGATAAGTTAAAGCGCGAAGAGGAAGAAAGGGAGAATAGGCGCTTGGAAAAGGAGCTAGAGTTAAGGCGCGAAGCAGAAGAAAGGGAGAATCGGCGTTTGGAAAGGGAGCTTGAGTTAAAGCGCGAAGAGGAAGAGAGGGAGAACAGGCGATTGGAAAAGGAGCTTGAGTTAAAGCGCGAAGAGGAAGAAAGGGAGAACAGGCGATTGGAAAAGGAGCTGGAGTTCAGACGCGAAGCAGAAGAAAGGGAGAACAGGCGATTGGAAAAGGAGCTTGAGTTAAAGCGCCTTGAACTCGAGCTGCTCCAGGCTCGAAATAGTAGAGAAGGCAGTGAAGCATCCAGCGCGGTAGAACGAAAGTCGTTCAAAATCAAGGACCTTATGCAACCCTACCGCTCCGGAGAGGACATAGGTCTTTTTTTGGTAAACTTCGAGCGCACATGCGAGAAGGCGGGTGTTACCAAAACAATGTGGCCGCAATGCTTGCTGACGTTATTGCCGTGTGAGGCTGCCGATGTAATTGCGCGCTTGACAAAGGAGGAAGCAGATGATTACGACCAGGTTAAGTCGAACCTGCTAAAGAGGTATAGAATGTCAGCGGAGGCATACAGGCAGAAGTTCCGGAACGCCGTAAAGCAGAAAGACGAGTCGTATGCTGACTTTGCTTATAAGCTAATGGCTAACATGAGGGAGTGGCTCAAAGAGGCTAAGGCATTCGAGGATAAAGAGAAAGTGGTTGAATGCTTCGGACTCGAGCAGTTTTATCGTCGTTTGCCCCAAGACGTTAGGCTCTGGGTGCAAGACAGGGAGGACGTTAGCACTGTTTCGAAGGCTGCGGAGCTTGCTGAAGAGTTCGTCTCGCGCCGTGCGCTTGATAGAAAGGAGATTCACCAGCGGCAGGGCCAGAGTAAAAGGGCAACTGGGTGGAATGGACAGTCCGTCCAGGAGAATCAAGCGCACAACGCCGAGCCCTTAGCGAAAGGGGATGAGGCGAAAGAAGCCAATCTGGCTCGAGAACAGCACAAAAAGAGTGCTTTTGAAAAGAGGCGACCACTTGTGTGTTACAATTGCCACAAGCCAGGTCATATGGCTGCGTTCTGCGAGGAGCCAAAGGTTGCTTGCCTGTCAGTTGACAGCGGGGTTGAAAGCATGCAACTTTTTGAGCCATATATTAAAGAAATGAGGGTAAACGGAAAGGGGTGTCGCGTGCTGCGAGATTCGGCAGCAACGGTGGACGTAGTCCATTCCTCGTATGTAAAACCGGGGCAGTTCACAGGTGAATGCACTTGGATTAAGCAGTCGGCGGAAGCGCGAAATGTATGCCTTCCGATTGCTAAGGTTCGCATCGAGGGCCCCTTTGGCGTATTGCATACAAAGGCAGCTGTGTCTGCCTATCTGCCGATGCAGTATGGTTATCTGTTTTCAAACAGATCCGATTGGTTGTTACGGCAGAAGAACCCCGCGTTCGAGAATGGGTTTGTGGGCGCGCTCACCCGGTCGAAACCGCGAGCGCGTCGGAAGAGTGGTAGGACAAGAGTCAGGGTGTCCCACGAATTGAAATAGCAACGTTGATGGCTCAAGTCGCTGTTTCTAAGGAACTTGAGGGCGTCGGTACTCTGGCTTGTGTTAATAGGTATTTTTTTTGGTTATGTGTCTAAGGTTTACTATTGTCTTTTTTTTTTTGTTGTTCATTGTTGTGCGTTGTCACAACATGTGTTTGTGCATTTGAGAAGCCTATTCCAGGTTGTTGGAATTGCTGCTAATTTAATTAAGAAGCAGAGAATGTTCTTGTTTGGGTGAAAAGCCTGGTGGGTCTCAGGGAGAGAGTTCGGGCGCTTGCTGGCTTTGCGGTTGTGGTTCTCATGTGGTTGACCCAGGTGCTGTCTTCCGGGAAGCAAATCGGGCTGGCAAGGCGAAGAGCTCCTCTGCGACATTGGACGATGAAACCAGATGTTCGAGATCACCAGAGCTGGCAGAGGAATGCAGCAAAGCAGCGTCGGTAGAGCGCAGGACGTCACTTCTTCAGCGTCGCCTTCATCGACCTCTCCCCACAAAGGTGTTCGACCTTTGTACGTCGAGGTCTCAACCGGCCGCCGGGGAAGCTGTTACGATCGGCTTTGGAAGCCGTCGCGGCAGAGGCCGGGGAAAATGCTACTGTTTTTCTAGAGTTCCTCCCGGGTTCGCTGCCCTTCGGGGGGAGCAGGTTTAATCCCTTTTCCTGGAATGCCTACGAGCGTGCGGCGTGGTCAAGTGACCAGAAATTCCAGCGGCCGTGCCGCGAACAGCCCTTTGTGGCAAGATGCTGCCGGCGGAGGGGGACGAGGCTGCTCGTCACATTCCAAGCAACGAGGAGACAAAGCCGAGGTCCAGTCCACAGAACACCTGCTGCGTGTTGTTGCCTGGCGGAGGATCTCCCTAACCAGCCGTGACATTCTTCGGCACGATAACAGAGACTCTACCCCCCCGGCCGGAAGAATTCCGGGAACCAACACAGGCCAAGATCTGCAAACGTGTGCAAAAGTTGGTGCTGTGCGCAAAACCGTGGTGCTCTTGTCGTGACCATATTTGGTCATCGTTTCGACGGTGCCCTCTCCACGTGCACCTATTGGACGTCGGTCCCCAGTCTCGTGGGTGGAGCTACAAGGCCATCGAGAGCCGTATTGGCCAAAGATGCGGACAATGCGCCCAGAGTTGGCAACGCGGCGACATAAAAGCCCAAGACATTTTTTGTAAGTCTCTCAATCTGTCATCTTTCGCCATGTAAATAAACTTCTGTTAAGTTTTCCTCCCGAGTCGCTCACTGCCACGGCTCTCTGCTCCGGACATCGATGGGCCTGCGGTTCGACACCTTACGCTCGGCACCACGCTACCCGCTGGTCGGCTCAAGCAGCAGGCCAGTCGCAACACCAGGCTTCCGAGATCAGAGGATTATTATTGCTCCACTCCCACCGACGAGCGTAGCGTCAGGATGCTCGCCCTGTGCTGCTGCTAGCTGCATAAACAGTTGTCACGCTGTTGAGATTCGTCCTTCCGTCGACAAGACACTCCATGCTTGGTGACCCGGAAACCGAACGTACCGCACCACCATGGTCGACGCGGAAGCTGTTGCCGCTTTTCTCGAACAAGTGCAACAACTCCAAGAGCAACTGGAGACCCAGCAACAGCATCATCCTGGCAACGCCTCCGCAACCCTGGCCGGGCCTGCCAGCTCTGCTGAGGACGTCAGAGCCCCTGCAGATGGCATCCCGCACGCTACTCTACACGACATGTGGCGTGTCGCTGTGAAGCTTCTGCTGTTAGGTGGACTCGCCCGAGGTATGGTTCGCCCCAGTCGAGGCCCAGTTCTCCCTGGCGCGCATAACACAAGCCCGATGCCGCTACGATTACATCGTCGCCTACCTGGACTCCCGCTACGCCAACGCGGCCCGGGATATCCTTGCCAAACCACCAACAGTCCGCCTTTGCGAACACCTCAAGACTGAACTCAGCCGCCGCCTATCACTCTCAGAAGACTGGAAGGTGCGACAGCTTCAGTCCACAGAGCTTGGCGAGCGCAAACCTTCGCCGTTGCTCCGGCACATGCGCCTTCTCACGGGCAGCATGGAAGTCCAGGATTTTTTCTTGCGCACGATTTGGCTTCAACGACTTTCACTGCACGTCCAGGCAATATTGCGGGCTCAGCATAGGCTACCTCTCGATCAACTTCCCGAGATCGCTGATGCCATCATCGAGGTCTCTCTGCCGCAGTCGTCGCCCACCGTTCAGGCTGTCACCGCACCGCTGAACACCACAGAGTTTGCGCGCCGTATCGAGGATATCGGTCGACAGCGCAGCTACATTCAGCGACGCCTGAATGATCGACTTCCGGAGCACCAACGATAGCACTCGCAAAGCCGTGACCGTAACACCCCCTCGCTGCAGCAGCCTGCTGAGAACCGCTGGTGTTGCAGCCATCGATGCTTCGGGGACAGAGCCCAACAATGTCGACCACCCTGATCCGCTCGGCATGAGGGAAAGGCGCTTCTAGACGTCTCGTAGCTGACCGCTATGTCAGGACCTTCATGCTGCGGGATTGCGGCGCCCTTGGCGCGCTCCTGTATTCAATGCCAACAGCACTAAAGTCACCAGACACGCCAATTCACCGCTCGGAGCGTTCCCTCAGCCCTCTGGTTGGTTCCAGCACATCCACCTGGACATCGTAGGGACCACACTTCCACCCGGACCCTATCGCTACTGCCTTACCGCCATCGATGTATACCCGACGGCCTGAGGCATGACCCCTTAAGGCGATCACCACGGAAGACAGACGTCGCCGCGGCCTTCTTCAGCGGCTGGATTGCTCGTTTCGGCCCGCCTCACCGCGTCACCACCGACGAAGGAGAACAGTTCGAAACGCACTTTTACAGGCTCCTCGGGCTCACCATAGAGTTTGAGCGGTTGAGGAATACCGGTTACCACCCCTGCGCCAGCAGAATGATCGAGTGCTTACACCGACAGTTCACAGCAGCCATCATGTACCACCCGGACTCAAACTGGCTCGAGGTCGTCCCAGCCGTCGTCCTAGGTCTTCGCGCCACTTTCAAGCCGGACATTCAGGTTACACCAGGAGAGCTCGTACATGGGGAAACACTCTGTCTTCCAGGTAAATTTTTTGCTGCACTGCCATCGAACGCCGCAACGTCAGATCCTACAGATTTATTCGCCCGGCTCCGACGCACCATCGCCGCCCTACGCCCGCCAGCCACAGCTCAACGCTGCAAGCCTGCACCTTTCTTCTTCAAGGAGCTAGCAACGTGCACGCTCGCTTTCCTCCGCGACGGCACCGTCCGCAGGCCTTTCCAGTCACCCTGCAGCGGACCCTACCGGGTTTTTACATCGCGACGACAGAAACTTCACACTGCGTGTGAACGGGAACGACGTCCGCGTTTTGATTGACCAGCTGAAGCCAGGATACGAGCCAGCTGACGAACCAAGCAATACCACTGCACCCACAGACGCCCATCTGCAACCACCGACATCACAGCCTGCTACTGTCACTACACGCTCTGGACGTCGCGTACGACCCATAGACTTCACAAGCCCTGAGGGCTCTCCACTCCGCGGGAGGGGAGGAGGGGGTTGGAGTGATGTGGCGACACAATCTGCGCATAATTCCGCGCAGCCTCCCTCTCGATCGCCATCATTCGCTCGGCGTGAGGCGGCTGCACGCTGCACTGCACTCCGATAAGCCGTAGCGCCACCGCAGCCCGAGGCAATCGTCACCGGCGGTGGCTACAAAACCAGGCCAGGCTGCCAAGCGCAGGAAATTATGATTGATCCGCTACCTCAGACAAGCGTGTATCTTTTCTCTCTCTCTCTCTCTATATATATATATATATACACAAAAGCATGTTGTCACGCAGTAGCTGTGCGCAATCTTAACAGAATGATCTTCAATAATCGCGACGCTTCCGAAACACTGTGGCGAGGTCTGCGCCGAGCATCGCAGTCTGTGCGGCTGAAATCCGAATACATGAAAACACACACACACACACACACACACACACACACACACACACACACACACACGCATATATATATATATATATATATATATATATATATATATATATATATATATATATATATATATATATATATATATATATATATATATATATATATATATATATATATATATATACTTGCGTGCCGCTTACCTCCGACAGTAGCACGTGATTCCCGCGGCAGTCAGAGCCAGAAGACACAGGCAGAGCAAACTTCCCGCAATGAAGGGCCAGTAGGAGTTGTCCGATCCATTGACAGGCACCGATACTTGTTGGCTGTCGCTGTTGAGGACACTCTTTCCGACTGCAAAGGAAGTCGGGATCAGGCTAAGGTTATCATCACAGGCTCACTTCGTTCTGAGCCACCCTTCTCGTGCAAGCGTGACTTGCACGGTGACTGGACGCACATAAATGTGCCCAATGCAGCCGCCTCATGCAGTGCAGTTGTCAAGCAAATAAACCCTCGCAACTAGCAGCGTTCTATTAATTGCCCACATTATTGACCAGTCGTTTTTAGATCTCGCATCGAGTTAATCGAGTCAGGCATAGATAATTGCCTTTAGTCCCTTCAACCAAGGCAATGTTTTACAGCGAACGCTGTTATGAGATCACAACATCGGCCGTTTTTGGCGCCGTAGTTGTCCACAGCCGCCGCCGATTTCCGTAACGGCTGTCGCTTAAAATAACAAGAAACAAACAAACAACGACATCAACAAAAAATACATCAGAGCGAATGGGATTCGAACCCGGGCTCTCTGCGCGGCTGCCCAGTATTCTACCACATATTGGGGGTGCCACGCACACAGAGCCACGCTAGTGCTTGAAAATCCTTTGCAAACCGACCCTAAGGAGGCTTCATGTAGCAGAAGGAATCACGTTAACATGTGTAATAGAGCATTTTAGACGAGTAAAATAACAACCAGGCGTCACACAATTCCAATGGCGTAACGAGTGGGTCGTTGAATGCTTTCAGCCCAATACAGAAGGCAGCTTCGCCTAAGTGGTGCCAAGCCTGAAGGAAGTGCGGAGCTGGGCAGCCTTTTGTTTTGTTTTGTTTTGTTTTGTTTTAACCTTCATAGAATGGCACACACCCACTCTGGGGGATTGGCCAGGATTTGGTAGTTTTAGATTTAGTGTATCATTTGAACTGTGTTGAATGATAAAGAACAAATGAATAAATAAAAGAGAATACTGTGTAATATATGAAATAAATGCTGTTTTAACTGTGCGATTGTGCTAGTAGACCAGACAGCCGAATTAACCTGATTCTTTGTTTCTGGTCGGTTTTCTCTTTCTTTCCTCCTCTTTTTCTTTCTTGTTCACTTTTCCAGTTTTTTCTGTGTTTATTCTCTTTATTTCAATTTTTCTGCGCATTTTTTCCCTTGATTTCTCTCTGTTTCTTTTTCTCGCTAGCTTCTTTCAATATTTATATGTGGTTTGTGTTGTGCCTCCCTAGACACAGTACTGATGTCCGCTGTTTACGTCATCATCAAGGCGCTAGAAGAACAGGAGGAAGAAGACTCCTCTTTGACGCGAGCGCGCGCTCAATATGCTACAGCTGGCTATGCTATATGTAGTTTTGCCTGCGTTACGCCAAGCGACGACGACAGCATACGACAGCCTGGCCCCCTAAAGTGATCCGCACTTAAATGTCTAAGCCATAATCCTTTACCGTCATCAGCCACAGCATCAGCAAAGTGGAAATAATGCCTCACAGGTGAGTAGCGGGTACTACGCTTCTCCCAAGAACGAATAATGGCCTAGAGGGTGCTTCCCCACTTCACAAAAATTATGATTATTTATGGCGTAGTGGGCGCCATGCAAGTGTAGCTGTAGCAGTTGCCCCAAAAGTGCTTAAAAAAGGCTTTGCAAAGGCCACTCTTCCAGCTTTCGCTGTGACTGTGCTGCGCGTTCTGCGCAGAGCTGGTGATTTTCATCTAAACTTAATTGAATTGAATTGAAAAAGTTACTGCTTTTTCATCGCCATTAAGAACTGGGCTGCTTTGGCAACCGACATACCGACAGACTTTGGCAACCGACATACTATTTCGAACCACTAAATAATGTTGGAGAAAGGCATGAAGAAATACTTACTAACAATAACATTGCTGTCTACAGATTAATTGTTGTGATCATGTGACATAAACTATTTGATTTCAGTTTTCTTTAATTCTATTTTGACACGAAAGTGTTTTATGCCGATGTCCACCAAGACTTCAATCACGCATTTCCGTGACGGAAATGACGTCGAAAAAATACACATGATCAGGCGGCAAAGAAAAAAAAGCTCCGTCAACGGGAGTCGAACCCTCGACTTCGTCGTTGAACCCTCCTATCTTTATTTGCATCTACCTTGGCGTCTCCCTCACGGGCATCGCTGCCTTTTCACTCACAACTAAAGATGCCGACGTCGCCGCCAACACCAACACCGAAATTCCGGCGAAACAAACTCTTTAACGCTCTCGCGTTAATAATTACATCAGGTAAGCATTTTTTAATATTTGTTGTACGTTAGACTGGATGTGGCAGAAGCACATAATGCGTACATCTAACAAAAAAGGCATTACGCGAGAGAACGTCATGGCTGGCAAATTGCAACATGCCAGCTCATCGAAATTCGAACCCGTCCTCTCCTGCTTTTGCCGGGATCACAATTCGGGCTGTGTACAGTGAATCCGACTATGCGAAGTCAGCCCACACATACAAAAAAAAAAAAAAAAAAGATTGATACTGCTTTCATTGCCTGTGCTGAGGCCCTAAAGATTATCTGCGAAGCCCTCGGCCATTTTTTAACCTCCTAGCCTATTTTTGCAGTAGCGTAACCATAGAACGGAAGGATACCACGCAGTAAATTAAACGCCTTGTGAATAAAACACGAAAAAAATAGAAATTTGCTCTAAGGCAAAAGGCCTCTCGAAGTTAGACCAACATTACTAAAAAGTCACAGTTTTGCCGCAAGTACGACTTAGTGGAAGACGTAGCAAAATATTGGAAATCCAGAAAACGACAGGAAAGGGAAGATGGAAAGCTTGCGATGAAAAAATCTTCAAACAAAGGTTGTGTTCTCGAGCCGACGTTTCGAGTCAAGTGGACTTGTCTTCTTCAAGGCTAGAACTCCTTGAAGAAGACAAGACCACTTGTCGAAACGTCGGCTCGAGCGCACAAGCCCCGTTTACAGATTTTTTCATAACATATTGGAAAGTTATACGAAGAAAGGCTAGCAACTTGCTCCTGTAGATACGGCCTCACATAACTCAAGAGAACGCCGGCGTAGGGAAACACGAGCACAGCAGCGAGTGAAGCGACCTTTTCGCTTTCTTATACCTCAGTCACAGTGGCAAATTTAGTGTCGTCTTCAGCGAGTGCACTTGCACCCCCAGAGCCACTTTGGCGACGCGCTGCTACGCGAGAAAGGGAATTGTATACTTTGGAAATGATGGTAATGGCGATGGCTTCTCAAGTAGCATGACCGATTCAGTGAACTCTCAATTGAGTGAACTTCGAGGGACCCATGGAAATAGTTCACTTAACTGAATATTCACTAAAATACTGAACATCATGGGGCACAGGAGAAATTAAATCAAACCTGTGAAATTAAATTTATTTTGAAAATAATTCTGTAATTTTCATTTGGACTGCCGCCCTTGAAGCACAAGAAGGGACAAAGCTGTCCAGGGAGTCTGTGTTTTTGTGCACTACGTGTGGCACAGCTTGTTGTTGTGACACGAAGTATCGCATTTTTCTAATCTATACGACAGCCTCGGCTACAGATACAGTATTTGAACCTGCTTCAGCCATTAAAAATTCTTTGTCGCACTATGAACACTGGAAACAATTTCCAAGTCTGATAGCTGTGCGTAGGTACTGAAGCGCACGTGGTTCGTTTTAGTCTCTCGCACGGCCAGTTTCTCTCGGCGGTGCTGCTTGTAGAAGCGATGTTACACCGCCGCCTATGGATGCACGATTTGAGGGTCGACGCATGGGCTACATCAGTGCTGCAGAACTTCATTAATTGATCTCAAAATATAATAATAATATGTGGGGTTTTACGTCCCAAAACCACGATATGATTATGAGAGACGCCGTAGTGAAGGGCTCCGGAAATTTCGACCATGTGGTGTTCTTTAACATGCACTGACATCGCGCAGTACACGGGCCTCTACCATATCGCCTCCATCGAAATAATGCGACCGCGGCGGCCGGGATCGAACCCGCGACCTGCGGGTCAGCAGCCGAGCACCCTAGCCACTGATCCACCGAGGCGGAATATCACAAAATCTCAAGGTCCGTAGATCAAGTTGATTGGACTGAAATATTCACTATTCATAAGTTCGTTTAACTGAAAGATTTTTGCATAGAATGCATAGGAAAACCGCCGCGGATTTTCCAGGAGTTCGTTATTCCGAAATATTCGTTAAACCGACGTTCGTAAAAGTGAGAGTTCACAGTATTTGTTATTAGAGGTAATGGTTCTAAAGTAATAACGTGTTAAAGCTATAAACTGCCCTTACAATAAACTTTACGTACAAGCGCGGCGGCTACGGCCATCGCACGGTGTGTGCTGGGAATGTCCATGGCGGTCGAGGCTGTAAACTGCCTGAGAGCAAGAATAACAGAGTAGTTTGTTATGGTATAGTGTATCTTACTGCATCACAATATTCCTAACAATGCAAATGATAGTTTAAAAATGCTATGATCTCGGCTTCGGATAATAACTTATTTATTCTCGAGCAATTGCTACCGACGCCATGCACTCCGTCGCAGCGAAATGAGTTTGGTGACCGCACTTGCCGGCAAGTGCACTTTCAGGCATATATGCTTAGTGGCGAGTGTCACTAAACGTTCCTGTGTGACAACGTGTGAACGGCACTAGCGTCGATGTGTACTCCTCAAAGTGCACTTAAGTTGGCCCGTGTGACAGGGATATAACACTTCATTGCAAACCGAGCGATGAGACAAGCACGTACTGTCGTGGGCAGAATCAGACGGAACTCGCGAGCGCGTGGCAAGTAGCTTCAAACCCGAAGCGGGGTGATTTGCGGCGACCGCTCACGGAAATAAAGTGGAAAGCGCACCACCTTATCATTGGCCGCTCGCGGTATTCAGCCAGCTGCGCGTAGCGGACACTGAGGTAACAGCGAAGTTGGCTTACAAAAAAAACCTTCGCTTTGCCAATTATTTTGGGTCGTTGAATGAAGTGGGACTTCAATGAAGGGGAATGAAATAGGTTGAGGGAAGTGGACTGAAGTGTGTTGAAAGAAGTGGGTGAATGAAGTGGGAAGATGAGCGGGAGTGGGCGTTGTGGTGAGCGGTGAGAGTCGTGAGCAGTGGCACCTCCCCACTTCCGATCTACCAGGGCAGGACATGAAATCCTCGACTAAGAACAGCGATAAAAAAAGAAGGAACAGTGCTTGTCGATGTTGCGCGGAAGCGCTACAACAGGCGCCGCAGTATCAAGCAAAGATTTGTCATATATGTCGCGCGTCGTTTAAAACAGACGTGTAATGCAAGCATCAGCGTGCGCATGGTTCCCCTTCAGGGGGGGGTCATCGCAGCGCCCTCTCCTCACTATTAAGTTAATGTATGGGGCAAACTTTTTGCCCCCTCCTTTTAGGTGACATCAGAGGGGGGGGGGGCTGTCCCTCTCGTGCGCACGCCTATGGATGCGGGTGAAAACAGCTCGCTGAAAAGCGTCACCCTTTAAACTTCTTTTTAAAGACGATAGTCTTTCTTGGGATATTTGGACGCAGAACTTTTGGTCTGTCTTTCTGTCTGTTTGTCTGTCACACGATTCAGCCACCCGGCCAAAGCTGAAGCACTTGCTGAACGCCCAGCCATCTGGAACGGGTAGCTGCGTTCATATCTGTGAACATTGTCGATCAAAAAGCAAATTTTACGCATATCTGAGACTTAACATCAATACGTCAGTATTAGGCGGTGTGTTCCTTTACTAGAAAATACATAGATACGTAATTCTAAAGATCCTAGCGTTTTTTAGGCTGCGCTGAAAATGCGACGCTATGCACGAAAAAGCCCTCTGCCGATGATATGGTGCTGCCACATGGCAGTCGCCCTGGGTTCTGCACAAGCTCATGTTTCCCGACGCCACTGCCAGATGGCGTCGATATCTCACACAGCGCCTCCTCTATCTTATCAATGCCAGCTATCGTCTTTCGACGACATTTGCAGCGAAGCACGCAGATAGGCGGCCAATTTTTTTGACAGCGACATCCGAGTAGCGGTTGCAATCGGGTTTCAGGCTATTCGCCCCGTGCTTGCGTGTCCCTCTAATGCTGCTCACCACAGTACAAGGATATAAACCGCCACGGTGGCCCAGTGGCTAGGTGCTCGATTGCTGACCCGAAGGTGTCCCCATGAAAATAAATCTGAGTTTCGTTATCAGAAAGTTAACGGCAATCTAATACTTTCAGCTGGCCCTACATTTTGTACTTTTTGCTGCGACCCAGGTAAACCATTTCCCCGGAGAAGAGGTAGCGCGAAAGTGTACTTGCCAATTATTGGTGCGCTCAGACGATAGCCATACAAGGTTTCCTGGAACGAAACATGAGATGCGTTGCAGGACATGCTTGTCAATAATAATAATAATAATAATAATAATAATAATAATAATAATAATAATAATAATAATAATAATAATAATAATAATAATAAATTTAAAACATGAAAAGAAAGAAACGCGGCGTGTACTTGCTTCAGAAACGTTTCCTGGGTAACTGCGGGCGGCTTTTTTTTATTTCTTTATTTACCCTAAGGACCAAAAACGGGCATTACATAGGGGGGAGGGGGGGGGGGTGTAACAATTCATATAAACATCGAAAAAGTGTAATACAAACAAAAACAGGTAAGGAAACAGAAAATTCTGAAGACAAATAGAAATTGCCAGTAGTACACTGCTTCTCAACTTACATCATCGTACAGCATTTCCTACGTTATAGACAAAATAAACTTACATCATGTGACCTGCATAATCACGCATCGTAACAGTATGTCGAAGGAAAAAAAATTTTATTACTCAAGTGCGCGCCTACAGATGAGTTCACAGCTTATATTTCACGTGGCTCTCGCTATTTTTCCAAATGCCGTATACCAAAACAGACCACATGAAAAAAAAAATGCCCCCCACGTCCCCGAAGGGAATCGTGAGGAAATGCGAATGCATTTCGCGCGCGCTTCACTCCATTTATATATACGTGCGAGCGAGCGGACGGGAGTGTGGGGCGCAGGGAGGAAAGAGAGCGAACGGCGAGAGAAGGAGCGGCGAAGCACTGCACTTACCCTCTGCTACACTCTCCACACACGCGGGAGCTCCGCCGAGCATCCGCGATGCGAGCGCCTTCACACACCAGAGCGCGCTCCTCCTCTCCACTCACTCTCCGCTACTCCGCCCGCACCACCTGCTCCGGTTGCTAGGGGCGAGGATTAGCGCGCGCCCGCAGCTGTTGCTATGGGAGAGGGAGTGAGAGCGGAGAGATAAAAAATTACACCATCTTCCGCTAAAGGGAACCATGTGTAGATGTGAAGCAGCGGGCGCTAACGCTTACACCGGCGGCGGCGTTGACGCTGGCCCTCATCGCAGCGTTGCGCAGGAGAGAAAACTGGGGATGCGGGGGTAAAGCACGCAGCGATGGAGCGGTGTTTCCTACTGGAACATGCCAATCGCTGCTAATGTGCAATGAGAGACAGAAGACTCCGACTGGACACAGAGACTCGGTGTCCACCAAGACTCGGTGTCACGCCGCACACCACCACCACCGGATTAAGCTTCGCTATAAGATGCTTCACATCTAACACCTGCCGGCGCTTACCTCCTCAACCTATCCTCCTCCTCCTCCTCCGCGGACAACGCTGGACAACGCTGGACAACGCTGGACAACGCCGGATGCCTGACATAGCCCGACTATGAAATGCATTCGCATTTAAAACTTCCCCATCTCCCACTAAAGGAAACCATGTGTGGATGCGAAGCAGCTGGGAGATAATTAGCTTGAGCGGGAGGAACGTCGCCGCTCCCGTTTCGCGGCAGCGGCCCGGGCGCTCATCGCGGCGCTGCACAGCAGAGAGAATGAGGCGCGCGCGCTCCGTCATTTTCATACCACGGAACTACCTTGGCGACCCCAGCAAAGTATGCAGCTGTCGCGAAACGGGAGCGGCGAGGTTTCTCCCGCTCAAGCTAATTATCTCCCCGCTGCTTCGCATCCACACAAGAGAACGGGGGGGGGGGGGGGGGGACCGTAGGAGAGGGGTAGGGGACGCGCATACGCTGTGGGGGGTGTGGGACGCGGGAGCCGCTCCGTCGATTATATGATTCCTAGGGGAGAGAGAGGGGGGGAGGGGACGCGCATGCGCTATGGGGGGAGGGGGGGGTGGGACGCGGGCGCTGCTTTGTAGAGTAGAGGATTCCTAGAGTAGAGAAAGGGGATGAGCATAGGAGAGGAGAGATAGGGGGGAGGGGACGCGCATGCGCTGTAGGGGGGGTGTGGGACGCGGGGGCCGCTCCGTAGAGAAGATGATTCTTAGAGTAGAGAAAGGGGGTGGGCGAGAGAGAGGGGGGAGTGGATGCGCATGCGCTGTGCGGGTGTAGGACGCGGGAAGGAGGGATGGACTAAGCCCCCGCAAGCACATGCAAGCAAGATCAAAGAATGGAGTCAACTTGGGCGACAGACACCACCCGCCTAGCCATTGCTAAGCAGCCCCTCTGTGCTCTCAGCCATGACTCTTGTGACTATAGTGGTGGTTGACGGCCTTATTGCACTATGGTGTTTTGGTTCGCATAGTGGGTCCTTCCCTACTTCATGAAGGTGCCCGGACGCGGGACGCGGGACGCCGGATGTGGGAGGGACGGACATAGCCCCAAGCATAAGATGCTTCGCATCTCAAAACAAAAAAAAGAAAGGAAAATAAGTGCATGTCAGACATTGATGATTTACCTTTCTTAAGAAAAACCATGTTCCTATTTATACGTCTGTGGTAGACAAAAAACCTGGAACTAGGGCAGCATAGGCGCTGAATTGACATATTAAACCTTGTGCGTGCATGACTACACTGAAATCAAATATTTTTTTTGCATAACTAAACGCACATCACCCACAGAAGAACCTATTACCAAAAAAATTATGAAGCCAAGGAAGATGTAGGGACATTATTTCTACTGTTTTAAGTGCATTCTAGTATTCCTGATATGAATTTGGAAAAAGTGAAGAGCACGAAAAGACAACTTGCCGCCTGCAGGCACTGAACCTGCAACCATCGGATAACGCACCCGACGCTCTATCGGTTGAGCTGAAGCGTAGGCGTAGCACGTGATAGGGAGGTGATGCGCGAGTTTTTCAGTTTTTAATGCAAGGGATATACTGTCCGCCACGGTGGATTAGTGGCTAAGGTACTCGGCTGCTGACCCGAAGGTCGCGGGTTCGATCCCGGCCTCGGCGGTCGCATTTCGGTGGAGGCGAAATGGTAGAGGCCCGTGTACTGTGCGATGTCAGTGCACGTTAAAGAACACCAGGTGGTCAAAATTTCCGGAGCCCTCCACTACGGCGTCTCTCATAATCATATAGTGGTTTTGGAACGTAAAACCCCAGATATCATTATTAATGTAAGGGATATGCCTTTATCTCCTTGGCTGACTAGTTATCAATTTAAGGTTTTCTGATTGGTGGAAGCGGTGTTGCGCAGGCGCGCGGTCAGTGTAGTTAGAATTCGAGCCCGAACAACGAAAGATTAACGCCGCTTGCATTATGCCGCGCAAGGCTGGGTCACACCAGAACTCTAGGGCACCTAGTTGTCCCTGTCTTGGCTACGCTTTTACTATCTCGCCTTTCTCATTTCCGCCCCTTGCTATTCTATACTATAGAATTCTACGCGTGCTCTCTTTCTTTTCTATTCTTTTTTAAATGCGAATTTATTTCATAGTCGGGCTATGTCAGGCATCCGGCGCTGTGCGGCGTTGTCCGCGGAGGAGGAGGAGGAGGATAGGTATAGGAGGTGTGCGCGCCGGCAGGTGTTAGATGTGAAGCATCTTATGGCGAAGCTTAATCCGGTGGTGGTGGTGTGCGGCGTGACCACCCTTACTGCGCATGCGCAAACCCTTAATAAAAATAAAAGCCTCCTCTCTCCCTCTCTCTCTCCTCTAGGCATCCCTCCCCGCGGCAACCACACCCTCACTGCGCATGCGCCTCCCCTCCTCTCTCCCCTGCTACGCTCCCCACTCTCTCCTCTAGGCATCCCTGCCCGCGCCGTCCACACTCCAATTGCGCATGCGCGCCCCCCTCTCTCTCCTCTCCTACGCTCCCCCCCCCCTCTCTCGCCTCGCGACACCGACACAGGCAGCGTCTGCTAGCGAGTTTCTTGGTTGAAAAAACCGACTGCTTGCGCTGCACAACCGCTCACTGGCCACCCCGTATATATGGCAATGGATCTTGATCTCCAAGGTGGTGCCGGAGGGAGATTTCTCCTGTGCGTTGTTGAACAATAAAAATTCGCAGCGTGCGCGTTAACTAAAAGCGGACTGCGAGTCTCTGTGTCCAGTCGGAGTCTTCTGTCTCTCATTGCACATTAGCAGCGATTGGCATGTTCCAGTAGGAAACACCGCTCCATCACTGCGTGCTTTACGCATCCCCAGTTTTAAATGCGAATGCATTTCTTAGTCGGGCTATGTCAGGCGTCCGGCGTTGGCGTTGTCCGCGGTGGCCTCGGCAGGTGTTATAGTGAGTGGAGAGGAGGAGCGCGCTCTGATGCGTGAGGGCGCTCGCATCGCGGGAGCTTGGCGGAGCTATATATGAAAAATAAATTTTAAAAATACAAAAAAGAAAAAAAGAAAAAAAAAGTACAAAAGAAAATTAAGAAAAAATTTAGAAAATAAAAAAAGAAGAAAAAAAACAGAAAAAAAAACAAGAAAAAGAAAAAAAACCGGCGCTGCGCCGTGCTCCCGACCAGGCTGCAGAAATTAGGCGCCTTTTTCCTTCTTCGAACCTCACCCACCATATATAAATGGAGTGAAGCGCGCGCGAAATGCATTCGCATTTCCTCACGATTTCCCTTCGGGGAGGTGGGGGGCATTTTTGTATCGGTTTCTTTCTATCTCTTTCAATTCGTCTATTTCTTTATCTTTCTGTCTTTTGTCTCTTTCTTCCCATTCTTCCTGGCTATTTTTCTCTTTCTTTCTGTATATCATTCTATCGCCTTCTACCTTTTTCACTCTTCCTTCCCTTCTTCCTCGACATTTTTCCCAGTCGTTTTCGTCTTATGTCTTGCTCTCCCTCTCTCTGTAGTTTCCTCTCTTCCTTCCCTTTATTTATATCTATATTTCCCTCTTTCGTTCACAATCTGTCTATTTCTATGCCTTCTTTCCCGTGTCCCTCTGTAGTCGTTCTTTCGCATTTTTTCTGTTTCTTCCTTTTCTTTCACTTTTCCTTTTTTTGCACTCGTTCTATCCTCATTGTTGCCCTCAAATCTGTTCTCCCTACCTTCATTTCTCTTTTCCACCTCCTTGCTATAGCGTCACGTAGGTGACGGTGAGCTGGCCTGCGCCCAGAAAGGCAAGAACACAGACCACGTCGGCAAGGGGGGCCTTGCAACACTTTTTGAGCACGCTGAGAAAACGCTGCCAATCGGTAGTCGAGGATCCCGAGAACACGAGAGCCAAATATTACAGCGCAGCACGCGGCCGGGAATATACAATAAATTCTCAAAGTTAGCTGAGATTGCTTTGTTTTCTGTCGAAAAATGATGCTAGATACTCAAAAATCACTGGGTCACATGTCCAGGCATCACGCCATTGGCTGATTTGAGCATGGCGCGCTCGGTAGTTACTGGGGCCGCCGCGGGAGGCCGCGACGCGTGCGCGCGTGATCGCATTGAAAAGCCGCTCGTTCGAAGAAAAAATTTCCCCATCTCCCGCTAAAGGGAACCATGTGTGGATGCGAAGCAGCGGGGGAGTTAATTAGCTTGAGCGGGAGGAACGTCGCTGCTCTTGTTTGCGAAGAAAGCGCGCTGCTCACACACAAAGAAAACCTGTGGCAGTTGTTAGTTCGCGCTCATCCTATGTATACTTGTGCGTTCGTTTCGTGCGTGCTTCTTTGTGTTTGAGAAGCGTGCTTTAAGTGTCGAGCTGTGACAGTTGTTCGTTCGCGCTCGTCCTCGGGCGTCCTTCCTGCTTGAGGAGCGCGCTGCAAGTTTCTAGCTGCTTGCCGTTCATCGCATGACATTACAATTTCTTGCTATAGCATTCATTCCTTCGCCCTTGGGCTAAACAATGCACAATAAACACTCAATTGTCTCTTGGGGAGACACGTTTCCCTTTCGTGTTATGCGGATTACTATGAAGGAGAGATCAGCCATGTTTTTTCATGTTACACTGAGTCGTGACGCTCCTACTAGATAACCCTAATGGATGTGAGACACAAATAAAGCATTATCACGTAATTTCACACAGACGCGTAATACACTCCCGTGACGACTTCAAACACCTGTAGTACGGATAATTTATTGAAGTACTAGCATACATTCTCCTCCCATTGCACAGTACTTGTAAAGTGAATTCCCATCACCTTTGCAGTGTACAGACACGTTCCATATTTGCAAATCTATATGTTACTGCTTGATATGAAGGAAGACTCGTGCTTTTGGTATCAAAAACTGTAGCTCTTGCTTTTGTCGTATTTACCTTTAAAAGTTTTTTTTTGTGTGGACCAACGGGACAGACTGAACAGGAAGTTATCTGGCATGGTAATTAAATTAGTGTAATAACGGGACCAGGTGAACACAGCTGTGTTATCTGAGTAAATTATAGATTTAGCATTTTCGTTCATAGAAATAATGTGGTTAGCGCATAAATTGAAGAGCAACTGGCCCAGGCTTAGAATAACAGAGAGCTGATCTAGTTGGTAAGTATTCACGTTAAAAGAGTGGGCGTGAAAACACGGACACAAGAGAGAAGGCAAGACACCACAAACACGGAGTTGTTAGTCGGCGTTATTGTTGTCTTGACAACTTTCTTGTGTCCGTGTTTGCACGTCCACTCTCTTTACCATGGGCCCAGACTGCTGCCCTGTGGGACGCCAAAGGACAGCATGTTGGGTGAAGCATTTTTTTTGCTAACAATTCTTGCGAAAAATTATGACAACTTGGCAGCGCAAACAAACCGGACGAAGACTGAAACTTGGGATTTAATCGTAGCAGAAATATATACAAGAAAAGACGAGGAGGAAAGAGGGTTACAAGGGGAAGGGTCAACCGACATCACATGTAGTCAGGAAACGCAATCTCACAATCCTGCATATAGTTCTGCTACGATTAATTCCCAAGTTTCAGTCTGCGCTCGGTTGTGTACCTTCTCACTTCGTCCCGTTTGTTTGTGCTGCCAAGTTGTCATAATGAATCGGTACCAATAACCCGCCTATCAACTCTTATGCGAGGCATTACTACTTACGTCCGAGAAAGATGTCTCAGCTGCCCAGCCGAAGCTGTAGGGCACGCCAGCTTCGAGTGGAGGGTTGACGAATCGGTCGACGGTGCCTCCAGCGCCCACGATGAACCGTATCCCGTCGCCGACATCGCGCGGTGTGAATCTGGCTGCCACGTAGTAACCGAGCTGCAAGTCTTCGGCGGCACTGAAGTTCGCAAGCCTTATGGGTGCCACGACTTCGTGGATTTTCTTGATGACCAGCAAATAGTAGGCACTGAAAGTAAAGTGTACTTTCCCATTTCTTTGTCAATTCACGTAATGAATTACAGAAAAGCATAGCTTGACCAACGTGTCGGCCACAATTTTGCCAGACCACTGACCCCTGTACGGTAGGCTATGGAACAAGCGCGTGACATACAATCACTAAAATTTGGTGGACGCGATATGCCAGAATGTGTCACACAGTCATGGAGAGCAGGAAGCATGACATGCAGGTGACCAATGGCATTTTCATGCAAGTTAAATCAAGCATTAAAAAAAAAAAAACATTTCTAATGTGGAGAATTTCATGCTTTCCTTCATACCACGTATTAGAGCTTTGTGGCAGAGTCCAGGTCTTAGGAGGATATGGCTCCTGATGATACCCGAGGCAGTCCTCGTTCTCCCTACTTTCACAGCGAAAGCTGTCATGAGCTCACAAGAGCAGCTGTTTTTTGTGGAGTGGTTGTCCGCCACCGACGCCGCGCTGCCGGTGTCCCTCATATTTACCGCGCATAATTGAAAAACAAACATCGCTCGAACGGGATTCGAACCGAGGCACCCTCCATGGCAGTCGAGTATTCCACCACAGAGCCACGCCAGAGTTTTCTTATTTCCCTCTTAGGTGCAATTTATTAGCCTACAAATGTGCTTAATGTATATTAGTACATAACGAACAAAATAGCCAGGTTCACCTTTTTAGGCACACAACAAGTGTTACACAAAAAGGAATTTCAAAGAAAATTGTGTTAGCATGGGTAGTAGAGCAGTACATTTTATGAGCAGAGAATACCAACCCGACTAAAACTAGTTCTTCGTGAAAGTATTTTAGCTGTTGCGCCATTTGAATGAAATGTGGCCGCGATGATACCGTACACTCGGCATGCCTGCCTAACATGCAAGTATCCTACAAATTGAGAATACCTATTAGTAAGAGCATGTCAACAGGCTTAGAGTTGTTTCAAGTGCAACGACATAACGTATGTTAACCGAATTAAAGTCAGGATGTTTTTTGAAAGCGCTTTGGTGACCAACCCAGAATAGGACGGGGCCCTTATAGCTGATTATGGAAGTGCACAGAGGCGAGAAAAAATTGAGTATGCAAAGACGCCTTTCTTGCTTAACCAGGCTTTTATAAGCAGTGTTTCTGTGTGGACTTTACAAGAAAATGTCTCGAATACTGGCGAAACAGGCATTTTCTTTCCACGCACGAGCACGTCATGTTCAGGTAATCCAATATATGATGCGCGGTAGAATGGTGCTGGAAATTGCATGTCTAGTAAATCGTTGAGTAGATCTTTTTCTTGAGCTTAGCTATAAGTGATTAGTAGGAAATGTCCATGTCGGAAAATGCACTGTTTCGTATGATTCAAGCATGAATTCTCGCAATTTGGGAGGTGACGCAACATTAGCCGGCACTGGTAAATCTGGGGAAGCATTTCGAGGGTACTGAATGGTCTTGTGTTCCACCAAAATACCTTGGCGTTTCATTCGATGCATATAAGTCAAGCGCACATTACCGAAAAAACGTGTACCCAGCCTAAAGCATTATTCCCAGACGTTTATTCTCCAATAATTTCTCAATCTCAGGCAGAGCGAAAGCATGCAATCTATTTCTGGCAACAAAAATAATGTATGTACTACATGTACTCCTGTGTTCCAGTGTTGATATTCAGAAGTTTAACAGAATATTTACTACGTTTATCTGGTCATCAACCAATGACTCAATGAAGCATAAAAATTTTTTTGACCACTTTCTGCAGATTGTCCCGGGTTGGTGAACCTCAATGCTATGGAATTAATGTGTCGTTTTCTCTTTTCTTTTTTTTCGTGACTGCGCTCGTCCGCTGCTTCGAACACACCTATAAGAGAATTTTGTGAATGTAACACTGAGATACGCCGGAGAGTCATACTTCTCCGAAAAACCCTATACAGGCGTCATGTCGTACGGGGAATCACGTTAACATATGTAATGTTACGTGGCAGAAAAAATAAAACAACACCAGGAGTCACACAGTGTGGATTGAATTGCGTCAGGATTGGTGGCTTAAAGGCCCTCTAAACCAACTGAGATATATTTTTTAATATTTCAGATAGACACGCGCATTGTGTGCAGAATACCACCTTGATCAACGATGCGACACGTGGCAGCGCTACAAGCCGCGGGCGCTCCACGAATTCTAGGAAACAGTCCCTTCTCCTCGCCGGGCCTTTCCGGCCTCCCTTGTGACGTGCGTGACGTCACCACGTTCAATCTGTGACGCGGGGTGCAAGCGATGCTGTGTGCCTCTTGTTAGTGTTCCCGTTTCCTCGCTTGCTTCGCATCAAGCTTGAACCAACTTGCCCAAACACACGTCTTGCCAACCCTGAAACCCTGGCGTTCGCCTTTCGTTTCGAGGGTTCGGTGCAACTCAGGTTTTTCCACTCCTCGAAGCCCAGAGACTCGCATCAACCGGGAAAAACAACAGGAACGGGTAACGTTATTCGTTTTGAAAGCAAAACGACAAAATTTCCCGCAATTAAGAATATCTATGTGCTTGAATCAGCAGTTCAGAGTAAAGATGATGGTTCCTGCTTTTTCTTTCGCCACGAGCGGCATAAATCTGACGCCACGCGGAAAGTTTGTAAACAAGACAGTGCAGATTTACGTCATAGCATACCTCGCTAGAGCTTATTCTTCACAACGCTAACATAGTCGAGCGCGGCTGTGGGTGAAAACATTCCGGTGAATGTGGACGCAAAATCATACGAAATTTGTATTATTTTGCCACTTTCTTTCAAACCTAAGCAAAGGTAAGAGCGGAAAAGCAGTTAACATGATAGCAGGCGAGAGTGCGGAGGGTTTTCAGCATGCGAAAACTTACGTCAGCGGCCCCTTCTTGAAATCGACTGGACTCAAATTGAGGGTTACCGTGTTTCCGTTCACTGCTTCGACTCTTGGTGCTCGCTTTATGACGGGAACTGTCAAAAAGAGAGACAAAGAATGCATTCGTGGCTCGCGTTTCTATGGACAGGGCCTGCGTGCTAATTGTAAAGAAAATATCCGATCAAACATCTAACTATGCCTAAATTCAATACCTGTGCGAAATTGGGGGCCAATGCGGCGCAGAAATATGAAAACTGTGAAAATGTTGTTGCACCATCAATCGCGGGCCATTTCAAGAATTTGCTGAACATCTCAAATTGGAATCGGCGCACAGTTATTACATCTCGGAGCTTGTCCCACAATATGAAACTTACAGATGCCTATGGTGGTGAGAGGAAGAACTTTGATATGCACCATTGATACCTGGCCATCTGATTTGCCTGCCGCGGCAGCTTTACTTGAATTTAATAAATAAAAACTTGATGACACCCAGAAACAGAAGCTCAGACAACAGGTCGGGTTAGCGAAATTCGTTTTAAGTGAGGCCGATAAACAAGTGTCGACGCCCCCTTTGTATTTTCGCGTCACATGGCAGTAAATTCAGATTTTCTCCTCTGTACTATGACCTAGCCATTATTTGATTGGCAAACATAGCCCACATAGTACTCTAAAAATGGGAAGGTTGAACATAATCCACCACAAGTCGATGTGCAACAAACGTGCGCACACACAAACGTTACTGATGTCCCAGACATTGCATTCACCATGTGGAGCTGATACTTCAGCCCCGAATTCAAGGAATAGAATTTTCACCTTCCTGTGTTCTTTTCTTTATAATACAAAAACTTACGTATTCTCGTCACACACACACACACACACACACACACACACACACACACACACACACACACACACACACACACACACACACACACACACACACACACACACACACACACACACACACACACACACACACACACACACACACACACACACACACACACACACACACACACGCACGCACATACACGCAGACGCACACACATACACGCACACGCACACACGCACACGCACACACACAATAAAATAATATACATCTGAATTTGTTCTTGACGTTCAAATGGTTGTGACATTGCTTGCGATGAGAAATTTGTAACATAGCTTGGGGTTTGGAATATGCGCGCTTTGCACATTATATCCCTCACGTATCTACGTCACGAGCTCGTGAACGTCATCAAAAAATTGCGAAAAGAAAAGTTCCCTGGCGCTGTATTCAAGGTACCATACGTGGACTAGAATCAAGTCTAAGTGGGCGAAAGCAGAAATTTCGAGCGATGCTTAAAGGAACACATGTACGACGGGAAAAAGAAAAAAAAGTCAGTTTAACCTCCCCCCCTCCCCCCCCCCCTAGGGGCATGCGGAAAAGTGCGCCATGGTTTCAATTGGGACCAAACCATAGTTATCGCCCGGGAAAAGGCCTGGAAGAAGCAGCAATATCTGGAATCTTTCTGTATGCAAACAACAGGAAACAGACTTAATCATAACGGCGGCAATCTACTACCAACGTACGCAACATGCTTGAAGCGATATTGACGCGGACTTAAGCTGAACGTTTAGGCCTTGCAGGTTAGTGAACAAGGCTTCTGCGTGGAATCGGAAACGTTATTAAACGTATAACATCTTTTTGGTTGGCGTTCAGTGTTTTTATTTCTACCATGCCATTACATCCCGACCAGACAAGATTTCGTGCAATGCTCGATTTCAAAAAATAAACGTGATGCTTACGAATTTCAGCCACTACAAACACCTAGCAGGGGCACGACGATAGCATACATCGAAGAAGTCTTGGCCGTCAGCGGTGCGTTTGCCTTTGCAGATTCTGCCGAAGCTAGAACGACGACCCAATACCTCAACTATACTTCCATGTCAACCGAACTCTGCCCTCTAGCCAACAGCAACAGCTCCGCTGCCTTCTGCAGCAATAAAAGGCATTTTTCTCCCCGTCATCAAGCTTTCAACAAACGCCACCAGCTAAGGACTGCATCATAACGGAAGGAAATGTCCACTCCGTCAGAGTCTATAAAGTTTCGACGCGCGATCGAGACGCTGTTAAGCGACAAGTCGACGACTTGCCGCGCGCCGACACCACACAACCGTGAAAAAGTCCTTGGGCATCCCCCATAGTCTTCATGAAGAAGAAGGATGAAACCCTGCGTTTATTCGTCTATTAACGTCCCCTGCGAAAAATCACGAAGGACGTGTATTCACGCCAACGTATAGACGATGCCTTCGATCAACCCTGGAATGCATTTTTCTTTTTTTGCAGATAGACCTCAAGACCGGCCACTAGAAAATGAACTCGACGAGAGAGACCAACAGAAGACTGCATTTGTAAAACCAAATGCAATTTTTGAATTCAAGGTTGTGCCATTCGGTCTTCGCTAGCGGCCTGCGACGTTCGAGCGCGTAATGGACGCAGTGCTTGCAGACATGAAACGGCAGACTTGTCTTTTGGATGACGTAGTCGCTTTCACTCTAAGCTCTGGCGAACACTTCCGACTTCTCGGAGTCGTCAGAAACCTGCCGGCGCGCAATCTCGGAGGCCATCATGGATGAAGCCTGATTACATTAGGTAAATGAAATTAGCGTGCGAGATTCTATTATTGCAAATCAGCTGTTGCTAATGTATGGTCTTTACAACTCAGTAATTTCGGCTTGTGCATGGCCAGGGCTCAGCACATGCGAAAGTGTATCCCGCCCGAGTCCCTGCCAGGTCAATAAGAGAAACCTGGGCCAGGCCTGAGGAGACATTTTACCTACCTGGCCCGATCGGTCCCAACTACAAATCAGAACAAGCCGACAAGATCCACGGGTTTCACACTGCAATAGCGGATATTTTGTGACTACATGCTTCGCTAGCAAAAACCTTCACATTCAGTATTTCGACTGCAGGAGCTCTTCGGTGGGGTAAAAATGGGCATACAATGCTCGAGGAGTGTGTATTAAGCTGAGACACATTGTGCGAAGTTTTCTGCCAATATAGCTGTGGGGTCGTCACGTGCGTTTTAGAGCTGCAGCTCTACAGCCAACATGATTTGTAGTAAGAGCCTTCTTTCTTTAGTGAAAAGAACCTTAACTTCGCGGTTATTTGGAGTGATTGTCATATAGCAAGCGAAACATTGGGTCGGAGCCATATTTACTCATTGTGTTGCAGATTGAGTCGAACTTGAATCTTATCAAGAACTTTTTATTGAAGGCAGCTAGTTCAGTAACATTTATTGACTGAATATTGTGTATTTTTTTTCTCACGAGTGAAAAAGATCTCCCCCTTTTTCGTAAGCGATTTCTGCACACAGTGCATCTATTCGTTCGAAAAATTATCGACAGCCAGAAACAAGAATAAAAACGCTGCACTTCTGTCGTCATACCGCGTCACTTAAATATCAAGGTAAGGTATTACAGCAAAGCGTCTGTTCAGTACTCATGAAAAAGTCGTGAACACGTGGCATCGCTGAAGCCGACATTTCAACAAGTGTATTTGTCATCTTCGATGCTACAGCTGCTCATCATCATCATCATCATCATCATCATCATCATCATTTATTAACCTTTAAAGGCCCCTGTTGGCGTATTACATAAGGGGGGGGGGATACCTAAGAGAAAAGGAACGTTCAAACAGGCATGAGTTAAGCAAGTACAATAAAAGTAACATTTAGAAAAGAACAAGATGAAATTTCACGACAGTCAAAATACACGGGAAGAATAATGCGCTAAAAAAGCAGAAAGAAAAAAAACAAATGAAAAAGAAAGAACCTCAAACTATTCCATTTGAAATGGCTAATGCCAAGAAGGAGTTGTTAAAGGAATCGGTGGAGCCGTGAATTCTTTGAAGACTGAGGGACTTTGACAGCCGGCGTGAACTTCGGTTTGGCGGAAAAACAAATTGGTCATGTAAGAGTGTGAAGTTGTTATAGAGCTTATGAAAATTGCAGCCTTGAAAAGCAGTTGTCGCTTTGAAGAAAACTCCGCTTGCCGAGACGTCTTCTCCAGCGACCCCTCGTGTTCACGAATTTCTCCTCTCTCCAGTGTCTTAGCCAAGGGGGGGGGGGGATTCAAACCCCCCCCCCCCCCCCCCCCGAAATTTTTTCAATTTTGCTTGCGTATATATACACGGACACATACAAACGCACGCACGAACACACATAAAGTATGGTAGAACCCCCCCCCCCCCCAAAAAAAAAAAAAAATTTCTGGCTACGCTCCTGCCTCTCTCCAAGCTTCATCTTCCCCTGAACTTTTGCGTTTTGTTGACCACTGATGTTATACACAACATCCACTGCACACAACCTAGGGTCAGTGTTTGCCGAACTCTATGAAAATGTGATCGCTTCGTTCGTCATGAACTTGGACTCGCACGCAAAAATAACTATCAGCCGTATGATATACCAAGATATACAAGTTTAAACTTGTGATCATTAGTTTCACGGCCGTGCTACGTGCACTCCTTTAGCCTGTTGTTTTGGAATAAAAAAATGATGCAGAGCGGTTATGAACGATGTGTCACGACTTCTGAAACTAAAGAATAATAGAAAATATTTTAGCCATGCACTGTTTGCCGGTGACTTTTATCATGAGTGTTTAAAATGATTTAGTGAACTGATGAGGCAACTTCAAGGCTTCCTAAGAATCCACTATGCGTGGCAATTCCAGACTTATGCAGTCACTTTTGCGTGGTACAGTGAAATGGTAACAAATATAGCAGATGCTAGAATTATCTTTAGTGGACATTGAAACGTGGTGCTAATTAAACATTTGAGCTTATCAGTCACTCTGTAATATCGTTCAACATCTGCGCGTGCGGTGACGAATCGGCGAGCTCTTACCGGAAGGCTTAGTGCTGAAGTTGGCGCAGGCCGCTTCCCCAAAACCGGTTGCTGTGTTTTCTTGAATGCAAACCTGATAAGTCGATCCAGGGAAAAGTCCGGCAAGACGGAACTCCCTTTCTTTGGTGCCGTCAAGTATGGACGACTGCGGTGGCGTGAATTCGGGCAAAGTCTCATTGTAGGTGTGGACTAGCGTGGAATTCACCTGCGTCAATCATGCAGGAATATAAGCAAATCGTTCGCGAACAATGACGCTACACGGTCGGTATCACGTGATGCGGCATGACAGTACAAACTGCCGTTGGGCGCAAGCGACTCGCCGCATGAAAGTAACGTGGCCTAAGCCCATATTTACGAATGTAGCTCTGGAATGTAGTCCTGCGCACTTGATCACTAACACGAAGACTCATTCATTTACTCATTAGTCGATTGCATCGATTACATCACCCTCCGGCGCTTTGTGCCTCTCATGTGGTTTCGCCGGGATGAGCCCACCTATGAGCAAGAGGCGACGTCATGTGGTGATGTCAACTTGAAATCCCTGGGCGTCGCAAGGAGCAGCGTCTCGTCAATTTTTTCAATGCCGGCCGCATGCGCCCAATCTAGCCGTTCACCACCCTCTCCTCTAGCCCTTTCCTACTCTCACCCATCGCCTAGCCTTCGCGTGTGCTTTGCGTTCATGGGAGATAGTACCCTTTAGGTGGTGCCTCACCACGGAAATCAGATGAAGTAATTTTTTTTGTTCAGTTGTGAACAGACCCGTGGGGCGGCGTCTTGCATCCTTCGTGTTCACTATGTTGGCGGTCACGCTGGCTCTCTAACAGACACAGTGTTTTGAGATAGCGCGTCTCCGTTCGTGGTGCTATGTGGGCAACCAAGGGGGCGCGTCATTGCGACGCTGCTGCGTGCGCTGCCTTTAAAGAGGTGCCACACGAGCGCTGTGAGGCGGCGGTCGCATTGCTTCGAGCCACAAAGAAGGAGCGCAAAGGGAGACTGACACTGCAGAGGGAAAGCGCGCCTACCGCATCTATCTGGGAAAATGCTCGAAAGCACGTGTGACGCAAGCAACCGTACTCTTCATGTGGCGTCGCATCACGACCACTCCCTGAACTAAGGCAGACCGACGGCTCCCATTGAGAAGAGAGCGTTTGCACTGTCATTGAAAAAAATAGAGGAGGCGTTGGAAGGACTGACCTTCAGCACAGTGCAAGTCCGGTACTATGCCGAATTGAGCGACTATCCTCGAATATGTCGTAACTATTGCTCTGATGATGTGGATTATGTGACGTTATTTATCTTTAGTGATCTATTGTCTAGTTTTGTGATTATTGTGAAGGATGTAGATATCTATATTTGTATAATCTAGCAGTGACGCGTCAGTTTCTTGTTTGAATTATGAAGTTCTTT
>JALIZH010021767.1:0-29789 GCA_030522465.1 Rhipicephalus appendiculatus | reverse complement strand
CGCATTCCCATATGTTCTATGGTGGCGTGTTTCATGCTACATAACTTTACACGAGTCATCTGGCTATAGCTCGGGGTAGAGGCGACTTAGGTGTACCGGGTTGGGAAATGTTCTGGTTTGAAGTTCCTGCAGTCAACCTCCAGAGATCTGTGTACTTTGGAGTTAGGTGGTGGAAATCTGCGCGTCGACTCTTGGTAAAACTGGATAATATCACAGAACCTAAACATTCTGCCCTTCTTCCTCCACGCCTCTTCTCCCGTTACCTCATAGGAAGCTCCATAGCGAGCGCGGTGAGACCTCGCGCGACGCGGTGGCCTTCCTCGTTGAGGTTGGGAACGGGGACTCACAGGAGGTGTGGGTTTAGAACCATATAATGAATGTTTCATCGAATTCCTCAGACGATATGACCTTGCCCTACCCGATGAGTATGTTAGTGCCCTCGGGTGATATTCTTCGTTGCGCGTAGTTCCTGATGGCCGACTGCGAGTCGCTGATGACGTACCTACAATCGGGCGCAGTTGTGGCCTGTGCGATAACCACCTCTTCTGCGATTTCGGAGTTAATAGAGCGAATTGAGCACGCACTTACGCGCTTACCTTCGGAGCTTATTACTGCCACAACTTAGGACTTCTAACTCGGATACTCCGCTGCATCCACGAACAACGCCTCCTTGTCTCTACCGTAGGCGTTGAGTAGAGTTTTAGCTCTGCTTTCTCTTCTGCCCTGATAAAGTTCGGGGTGCATGTTTTTGGGCGGATTGTTGACCTGGATATTTCGACTGATCGCGTTTGTAACCGACGCTTTACGCGTTCGAATTAATATTTTATATTGTAGTATGGCACGCCTCACCTGTTCCTTGTCATACCTGCCGTATTCGTGTCGCCGCGAAATGCGAGTACACCCGTGTATTTACATTTATGTGATTTTAACGCGATAGCGTTAAAGAGCTCGTTTCGCAGAAATTCCGGCGTCGGCGTCGTTGGTTGTGAGCGAAAATCATCTTGTCCGTGACCGAAAAATCGAGAAAGATGCAAACAAAATAAATAATAAAAATTTTCGGGTCCGAGTGAGGATCGAACCCGGGTCGCCTGCGTGGCAAGCAGGTGTTCTACCACACAGCCATGCCTCTGCTTGGAAAATACTGTGAAAATAACTTCCTCTGCTTGGATATGCAGTGAAAATAACTTTCATGCTTCGCAAACGCAAGCGTCCTTTATATAGGCGTCGCAATATAACATGTAATATCCCAGGAATATTTCGTGGTACAAGCGTACATTGCCATCGGGCGTCAGAATATGTGACTATCATAACGATTTCTTAGTTTAAAGCCAGCCACCCATTACAAACGGCACACACCTTACTGCGCGTATTCCCTTAACACCACGTAGTGGGTGCATAGCAAGTTCGAAAACATTTCCCACATTTGCCGCGCATAATTGCTCCTGGTTTATAGCATGCTACCCATTACATAGTATGCGCTAAGTTATTGAAGGGACAGGATATCGCTATCGCGTTCAACTCTTAAAGGCGAAGATTAAGGGTCCCCCCAATTTTTTAAAGAAACCTAGATGCTCCAAATTAATCCCGAACTCTCTAACTATACGATGATCCTCATAATCATATCGCAAGTTTGGAACGTAAAACCGAGAATTTACGAAGGGTTCGTAATTATGTCAAAGCGAGTTTTTTTTCCTACTGTACAAGATATTCATACTTTCAGATATTCAAATGCAAAGGGCATTATGTACACCGGTATGTTTTTAAGCCTCAAATATTAATACCAGATAAACTCCTGGCAACATTGTGTCTCACATTGTTTTAAAAATTATAACTTGTTCTCTACCCGATTCAATATTTCATGGTAACTTTTTCTGGAATATTGAAATACGAATTGAATATTTGAGATTTTTTGTGATACTTATCAGCATAACCCAGTGTAGAAGTACTGTTATCTAAACGCATCGCAACTAAATTATAATCTGAGTTTTCAGGCGCCAAAACCACGATATAACTATGAGGCACGTGGTAGTGGAGGGCTCCAAAAAAGTTCGACCATCCAGGGCCTATTAACTTACCCCTAAGTCTGACTAAGCGAGATTATAGTATTTTGCCTCCATTGAAATGCGACCGCTGCGGCTGGATTCGAGCCCGCGTCTTTCGGGTCAGCAATAAGCTGAGCCCCGTAATCATTTTACCACTGCGGTTGCTAATATTAAAATAATATAAAAAATGAACTATGAGACAATGAGTAACTAATAAAAAGGAGCCCTGCCAACCTTACATCATGGTGAGTGTGACTGCGATGATTAGAATAAATGCAGCATTTACTGGCGACATCCTTGTCCTGGTGCTTACGCCTTTTCTGTCGTTAAAGGTAAGAACTTTTCATTAGAACACTAGTGCTTTTATATGCTTGTGGTGACACAAGCACAAGCAGCTTCTAGTAGAGCTCTTTCTTTTCGATGACACCTTACAATAACAATTGGCCACGTCTGGCGACTACAAAAAATCCTTTCTTCGACATTAAAAAGTCAAGATGTATGAGCTCAGTGGACAAAATGTACGTGCACGGACACATGAAAATTTTAGTTTTGCAGAATAAAGCACCTTGATATGTGATTATGCGTTAGCATATATCATAAAATTTTCAAGAGCTGCAAGGCTAGCTGCAGTTATTATTTAATTCATGGTTTACTGGCGTAAAATCACTGAGTCTATTTCGCTTGCGATGACGCGGCAGTGAATGATAATTCCATTGTAAGCTAAAGAATAGAAATGCAACAGATCAATATGCATATAGGCCTGGGAATAGAACCTTTCCCGAGAAATATTAAATAACGGGAACCACAGAAAGTTCGGCCGAGTTCTAAGAACTTAGAAATCATGCGCAAGAGGACAAAGCGTATAATATCGCACACACACGTAGCAGGTTAATAATTGACGACAATGTGTTTCATGGAGCCGCAGATACAGGGCTGACATAGCACGTGGAAAATATTTTAGTCTCTTCGATGCAGTGCCGTTACAGCGAACTAAAGCTTTTGCTCACTGTGGCGCTATGGGAGGATTATTTGGCAGTCTTCCCCCAATACAGCCAGTGAGTGCACGGCAACCACCCAAAATGGAAGGTAGTTTATGCCGTGGTCGCCCACCAATTCCATTAGAACGCTTTGTGGAAAGCCTTAAAGCGCGCCTTCCTTCATTTACTCAAGTACTTAGCGGGCGCAAAGTGTCATTGTTCATTGTACAGTTCCGGACTGGGCAAAGATGCATTACAATTGTATCGCGATTCGATACAAGATATCCCGAAGTTATTGTATCCGATCCAGTACTTTCCAAATGTAGCTAGAGATACATAAGATATATTTGCGCATTTGTTTTTATAAATCGATATGATGTGGAAGAAAACGCGTATACACAGAATTCTTTGCTTGAAGACTTCTTAATTACGCCTAGTTTTGCTTCAGATAAACGAAATGCCTTTCTTGCATTCCTTGCTTCAAGTATAGCTGATTCATTCCTAATCGACTTTTTTTCGGTTTCTTTAGATGCTTAACATGAATGCTCTTTGCACACTGCGCTGTCAGGGGTTTTTGCTTCTCGCTTTAGTAAGCTATGGGAGTCGGTGCTCTGCTTACCGACCAGTTAGACATTTAAGGACAAGAACCTCATTAAGGCGCCTCCGAACGATAGACTGAATACTGGTATGGAGTTTTACCATGTCCATAAAGGCACAACCGTTAACGCAATACTTGATTACTGGCGAGGGGTAGAGCATCAAGAACGCTAGTAGCGACATATTTTTTCGATTCATCGTGTACACGTAGAGGATCAAAAAACTGCAATGACTTTTCATATACTACTTATCTGCTGGAGTAAATTTTTCTTAGCAACGTACTAACATGCAATCTTTTAACAATTTTCCTCCTACGAGTGAACATGTGCAGCCCAGGAACGTCTCAGACGTATTGAACAGTTGCACAAAGCGTCGCAATCAACCGCCACAATTCACAATGTTGCCGCTTAGAGTTCCGATTATCTCGTGATTACTAACAGTAAAACAATTACGGAGGTCTAAAAAAAGGAAAACGAATATATTTAAGTAAAATAAAAAGACTGTTCTGTATCGAACAATCACAGTGAATAAGTTTACATTCATTTACAAGCTTACAGTTCACTGTTCAAAATGTGATTTCGAGGCAGTTTTATTGCGATAGCAATCATATGGACACTCTCGGCTGGTTTTCGCCGTCGGCGTCACCGTTGCCGTCGCCGCCATGTCCCGTATATGTATTTATGTATTTATAAAAGCCACAGAGAAAAATAATTCAAAAAAATATTTCCGACGCGCGGCATCGAACGAGGGACCTCTCGCTCTGCAGCGCGTGGCGCTAACCGCTGAGCCACGAAAGCGCACGTCCTTCAACGTTCAAACGGCGAGCTATTTACATACAGCGTGTTTCCAGTGTGTTTTCAGCATTACCAGCGAGATGGCGCAAAGGGCGCGCTCAGCGGGGCTTTAGCTCGGCTCCCCGCTCGTCGCGACGCTCGCGCTCGCGTGTTTTGCCCCGTGGGGGTAGACGACAATATCTTGTTCCCTGATTTGTATACTGATTGTGTTTTTAGTATATATTGATGTGCAGCGCCCTGTTTGTGTGCTCTCGTCTTCGTCTCGTTCTACCGCTGTTTGTTCGTTCGAAATAAGTATACAAACACGATACAGTCGGCATCTTTAGCAGCTATCACAATTGAAGGGGCCCTGCAACACTTTTCCATGTTAACCACCGAATGGCTTCACTAAATAATATTATTGCCTCACAAATCGACCACCACAATTTTTTTAGGATCCGTCAAGTACGAGCGGAGTTAGAGATTTGTTGCACGCTGTAATTGCTTTTTCTCTTCTCTCGCCCAGACGAACGCGTTTAAAGCTAAGCAATTAAGGAGGTATGGCACGTGGCAATTAAGCTACGTTAAGCGCACGTTATGACCTTAAGCACTTTTTTTTCAGACACGTGGCTTACTTTCAATGTAATCGCGAGCGCGTGTGCGGGCATGTGACGGCCTCCCGCGGCGGTCTTGGTAACTATGCAGCTAGCTATGCTCAAATAAGCCAAGGGTCATGAATTTGGGTATATGGCATCATTTGTAGAAAGGCAGGGGAACGATTTCTAACTCTCGATTCTCAAACAAGGTCCTTGCGCCATCTTGAAGGACGAAATATAAATGGTGTATATAGCTTCTTTCTCACCACAGTCCCAGTTGTTGAACGTGGCGACCCGGTTGTATTCCTCCAGCCGGCTTTCTCGATCCTCGCATTGTAATCCGCGGAAAGTCGGTGGCTCTCAATGTTGGTGCATGACCGTAGTAGGTGGTACAGGGGCAGCCATCGTCTCTTCGGTCACTGTTGGGGTCTTGGGCTGACTGGTTGTCTCGGGAAGTAGCCCGTTCTCTGGCTGAAGTCCCTTCTGCCTGAGGCTAGTTCGACGTTGCGGGTTCTCGTTAGCGTCACCTTCTTCGCGGCTTGAGCGGTCAGCGCTTAGCGGGGCCATCCGGACCATGAACGAAGCAGCACCTCCACCAGATGTCACGTTGTTGTGACGTGGTTGTGACGTGGACGAAGGCAGCAGGCGGCTTGTCCAAGATAAAGGTCTTTATTTGGCCGAACTTGTGGCCCGGAAACGGAAAGTAAGACCACAGTAAAACACACTGTACAAAGATAGCGGTGAACAGAGCGTCGGCCGTCGATAAACTACTCATCGTGACGCGCCGTCTTTTCTAGATCACGTATCGAACTTTCCAGCCTTATCACTGGTGGTCGCGCAAGCTCTGGGCTAAGCTTGACTGTTCGCGTTCCTGCGCGCATTCTTAACCAAACGATCTACTACAATCGCGAAGCTTCTCGAACACTGTGGCGTGGTCTGCGCCGAGCATTGCTGACAGTCATTGTGGGTGTAAACCGAATGCAGCAAAATTGAAACAAGAAACGCGTATGGCAATATCCAGATGTCATTACTCTTATCACCCCTAACAGCGGGCGCGCGCGAAACCCGTGCGCTTAATTTCTTGCCTACTTCTTTTCCTTTACACAATGTACTGCGCGCACGGCAGGGTAAAATATTCTTTGCCTTAGTGTTTACAAAAAACGCTGCTTGGTCTTTACACGAAGCGGTAGCAACATACCTTGGCGCTGCAACGGCACAGTCGCAACGGCTTGGATTTAACTACCGCAACCCCCTGTAGTGGCCGGCGTTGCTTCACCACTGTGTTGCCCAGTGATGTGCAACAAAAGTTTTGCTCGGCGAGATGAAAAAGTTAGTTTGTTACCAGCTGCGAAGTAATTATACCGAGAAGAGTCCGAGCATAAACACTATGCTAGGCGTATTGAAGAGATCACAGAGTAACTTTACCAGAACGTCTTTATTAAAAGCAGCAGATATTTTAGAACCTCATTATCTTCTCTGTGTTCCGTAGACTCATTTCATGGTTCGTAGAGGCGCGCAATACCATTGATTGGTTAGACGATTGTTTGCATTGGCAATTATGACCGCAATCCCTCATTGCGTGCCCTGTGGTGTAGTTCTAAAATATGTAGAAAAAATAAATGCATACTCTTAAAGTCAATTGTTAAGATGTGGATAGTACCGGTTGCATATCCTGATACTGATGTTATGTAGTATCATTCAAGTTCGTCTCTCTTCATTCTATCTTTCTTTCTGCCATATCTCCCTCTTGTAGAATACATGGAAATCATATGTATATTGTCTGTATAGTCTCATACATTACCTAACATATTTTATCTTTCTGTGCTCTCCTTCACAACTTCCAGTGTATTTAAAACTGTTGCTGCAAGGCACATTTCGAAGACCGGAACCGATAATGTAAAAGGCCTCTTGAAAGTTCGTTCCATTTCGGTAACTTTGTAAGACATCAATAACATTTTTATGGCACGACGTTGTGTATAACTTGTTTCTCAAAACTATGTTAGAAAACGAAAGACTACTAAATATATCTCAGGAGCCAAGCGCAAGCTCATACTGAGTTGTTAGTCCGCTGAATACGAGGCATCAGATAACAAATGTTCCACATCTGAGTGATCACTTCTCTAGCAAAAAAATCCCAGCATATCCACGAAGTGAATGATGGTGAGTGGGCGAAGCTCGGAGGGATCATTCGGGTAACCGTGAATCCCCTCGTACATTGCCCACTCGATCATGCAAAGACGTGACAACACGTGTCACGTCTTTGCATGATCCTGGGTGTTCGATCGTGAGCTGGTCACGAGCGTCGCCGACTTGTGTTCCGGGAGCTCCCAGCCTCAGCGTCAACGCCAGTTCACGTTCCAGGACAGAGGAAGACGATGCCACCTACTCAGACGCCGAAGTCCACACCAGTGCTCGACGCAACGCCTCGCCTCCGCATGCATCGCCACAGAACGCTGCTGTGAGTTGTGAAAGCCACGCGTCCTTGGCTATGGGTTGTGCCGCCGTGAGTACCGGAGCCGCCGCATGCTCCGCAGATACCGGCTGCCCTGGTTTTGCATTCGACTCACACGAGAGCACTGTGGAGCCCACTGCCTCCTCTCTGGTGACGATCACCTCACCATTGATCACGATGGAATCCACCTCCGGTGCTCGACTCCGAGTACCGCATCGGCCCGACGATCCCAATTATAACAGCGCCATCTATCCTCTTCAATCGTCAACTATACGAAAACCACTAACGCCATCTAGTGATATTATTTCCAAGGATGGATGGATGGATGCTATGAGCGCCCCCCTTTATAACGGGGCGGTGACATGTCTGCCACGAAGCTCGAAAAAAAAAAAACACTTTCTTTTTATGTTGGCCTAATGCCTTATCTACATTGATTAAATCTATGTTATTATAGCAAAGAAAAATATAAATTCACGGTCCATCTCTCTGCCTCTTAAGGCAGAATGACCTTATTTTTCCGCATTCTTCATTTTTGTCCTTTATCTCTACTTTTGTGCCACCAATACTCTAACCGTCTCTTACTTATTTCTATCGCGGACGTGTTCAGCTTTCCATTGTTGTCCCTAAAACCCAAGGCTTCATTTAGGCTCGTGCCCACACGTATATCTGGGTGGATATCGCCACATTCAGTCAGTACATGTTCCATCGTTTCCTTAGTTCCCCCACAGCATGTACAGCCGTCAGCACCTTTAATTCGAATGCTCCGACGCGTGGCCTCGGCTCGCTTGGACTGAGGTCAGCGCCGCCAAGCGTTGAAAATGATATACTTGCTGCAGTTAACGATAGATGGAGCGGGCGTCGGGTTCACTAGTAGATTTCTGTTTCCAGTCTGCCTGACCGGCGGGTCGACTGCACTCACTTGGCATCCCGTTTTCGCCACGTCTCGCTCGTGGCTACGTTATCGCGCGCGCCCATGGCGTTCGTTGTCGTATACTTATCTCGACAATGAACCATTGCGTGCGACAGCTTACGCACCTTTCGAGGTTGAATTCGCAGCTGCTGCTCAAATGAAATCACATGTATAAAAAGCAGAGCACACGCACGTTCATGGCGTTTGTAAAAGTTGCACAATAAATAAATCTGAAATGTGGTGGCGTTGTTCATGTTCTGATTCATTAATTTTCAGATAGCGTGAATTCAACTGTTCTCGCAATTTAGAGTGTGCCTTCCTGTTCGGTTCACGCTGCACGGACGATGTGTTCTTGGAGCGCAATGTTTGTGCGTGTTCTGAGTAAGGAAGACGCGTGGATACAACGCAAACAAAGCACTTTTCGTGCGTAGTTATCGGATAAAAGCTTAAATTGCCATCTTATCAAATACGATACTGACTCTTTAAGTAGAAAGAAAAAATACTGATCATAAATGGAATATATAGGCAGTAGCAGTGTGAATGTGCACATACAATAACTCATCGCCCCGTCGTATCTTCCTGATGCGGGTACCCCGACACCGTGTGGCCGTGACGATTCAAAAGGCTATTTTTGAAAAGAAAAGCTTGAACAAGTGTAGCTATTTTTGATACTCGAACATATGTTTAATGGCAACAACATGAAGAAAGCTTGTTAATGCGTGCTTTCTACTGACGCCATTTGCTGGCAATAAATGTTTTTACCACCACCACCACCATATGGTTCTGAACTAGTTTTCATTCCTTGCTCAGAACACGCACAAATCATATGTTTAGGTCTGTGTACTTAGATTTAGGTGCACGTTAAAGAACCCCAGGTGGTCGAAATTTCCGGAGCCCTGAACTACGGCGCCCCTCATAATCAAATCGTGGTTCTGGGACGTTAAACCTCAGATATTATTACACGCACAAATCTTGCGCTCCAAGACCACATCTGAAATGCAGCGTGAACCGAACAGGAAGGCACACTCTAAATTGCGAGAACAGTTCAAATCACGCTGTCTGAAACTTAATGAATCAGAACATGAACAACGCCACCGCATTTCAGATTTATTTATTGTGCAACTCTTACAAACGCCATGAACGTGCGTGTGCTCTGCTTTTTATACATGTGATTTCATTTGAGCAGCAGCTGCGAATTCAAACTCGAAAGGTGCGTAAGCTGTCGCACGCAATGGTTCATTGTCGAGATAAGTGTACGACAACGAACGCCATGGGCGCGCGCGATAACGTAGCCACGAGCGAAACGCGGCGAAAACGGGATGCCAAGTTAATGCAGTCGACCCGCCGGTCAGGCAGACTGGAAACAGAAATTTACTAGTGAAACCGACGCCCGCTCCATCTATCGTTAACTGCAGCAAGCATATCATTTTCAACGCTTGGCGGCGCTGAACTCAGTCCAAGCGAGCCGAGGCCACGCATCGGAGCGTTCGAGTTAAAGGTGCTGACGGCTGTACATTGTTCTTCTTCGTTACAGAATCTCATATACACACAACGCCATCTAGTGAGCAATTCTTAAAGCTAACTAGAAGTGGCTACTACAACATACTATTACAGAGGAGGGAACGACCCACACCCTAAGGAGCTTCGCCCCTAAAAGATTGAAGAAGCTCGTGGCCGCGGCTCTAGGCGTCGCCTTTTTAGTACGTCGGCATTTTTTTGACGGCTGCACACGGCGAGGAAGCGCCGTCGTCCCTGATAGGCGATAGATCGGCGGTCTGCGCTCCGGTTTTTTCGCTCGAAGCACGGCTGAGAGCGAGGCAGTACGGTAGCGTACGATCGCAGTCACGTGGTTTTATTTCATATTTCACGGGCTTTCATTAAACGCGCGAAAAAATCGCCCCACAGCATGGACTACATTGCCACAAAAAATTGGATCAGTCGTTTTGGAATCCAAGTACAATGTAATTACGCGCACTTGGCCCTAACGTGAGTATTATTTTTTCATGACTGGTCTTAGTTAATTCACCAATTCAGCATAATGTAAAACTTTACTTAAGCAGCTCCATATGAGCGCAAGCCTTATGCCATCGGTTTCATTCAGTTTCTGTTAACCACTTCTCACAGCGGAGCTGTTTAAGGTGTCCGTAACTTGTGCTCCGTCGTAAAAGCTATCATGATCATGAACCGGCGCGCTCTTCATTTTCTTTACAACAAAGCTATTTAAGATTTGGGTAGCTTGTACTCTGTCGTGCGAAACTCCTGAGGTGGTTATGTGCCACAAGAATTGGACATGCCCCACTACCGAGTACAGCAGGTGCGAACTTAACTTTAAAAGAAGGCTCGGCTGTGCGAAATTGCGACACGTGAAACACATGAGAGAGAGAGAAAGAAATTAAAGAAAGAAGAAATATAGAGAGATAAAGAGAGAAAGAGATAAAAAGAGAGAGAGAAAGCGAGAGAAAAGAGAGGGAATAAAGACACAGAAAGACAGGAAGTCAGAGAGAAAGAAAGAGAATGAGAGACGCGAAAAAGAGATAAGAGATAGAGAGCAAGGCAGAAAGACAGAAATAGACAAACAAAGAAAGACAAAAAAAGCAGACAAAGTGAAATAGAAAGAAAGAGGAAGCGCTAGGGAAAGACAGGCGAAAGGGAAGAAATAGAAAGATAGAACGAGCGAGAAAGAGAAAGAAAATGAATGAGACAGAAAGAAATATGAAGAAACAGATACAAAAAGAGATACAAGAAACATTGAGAAAAAATAAGAAATAAAGAGAAAAATAAAGACAGGCTGAGAAGGCCACCCATCTTCGCTCTTCCTTCAGGCTTGGCACCAACTACTGTGAAGCTGCCATATTTTTTTTTTAAATTTAGGTTCTAGTTAAATGAAACGCCATGATTATCTTTATGAAGAAAAGAAACTTTCATAACGCACATGTCCCTCATTACGGACGCTTAATTATATTTTGGCACATTCGAGGCATATCAAAAAGACAGCACCTTGGGCCATTTGTTTGCTGACTTCAGTATAATACAGTATATAAATATACTTGAAAATTTTTGTAATAGCTTTATGATAATTGTAGCATTGCTTACCACTCCCATATTCAGACACTTCCCCGTCACATGCGCTGCACTTGTGATATTTCTGTGCAAGAAAAAAAGGACCCGGGACTCAGTCAAACTGCGCCATTGAGCTTGTTGTACAGCTACAGCAAGAGATCTCCATTCCCATGTATTTGGTTTTCTAAATAAAGCTTCATCTTTTCATGTTTAAGTGCGTAGAACTTCAGGGGGCCCGGCTTTTCGTCCATCCATAAAGCTCAACTGGCGCGGTCACGCTCACAGTAAAGCGCTCAATACAGGCCATAACAAGAATAGCAATACTCATACCCGGGTCGAAATGAACGAACAAGGTATACAATAATAGCATTTACAGAAATTCGTTTCGGAAACATGCGTTTCGGGGTGCCGCCACCTCGCAGAGTGCTCGATTTCTTCTCTCACCAGCTGTTCTACGGCTGGTGAGAGAACGAAATATTCGAAGGTAATATTTCTCGAACATTGGAAATGATTTGAACATTTTTACATTTGTAATACCCTTAGCACTGCCGACTGTAAAAGTACTGCGACGAAATGATCGTCAAACAACAAGGAGTTAAAGATATCATAGCTGAAATCAAGAAGTAGAAATGGACATGGGCCGGGCACGTAGCGCGTAGGCAGTACAACCACTGGTCATTAAGGGTTACTGACTGGGTTCCAAGAGAAGGCAAACACGTGAGAGGGAGACAGAAAATTAGGTGGGCAGATGAGATTAAGAGGTTTGCAGGTATAACGAGGCAGCAGAAAGCACAGGACCGGTTTGGGTTGGTTGGCGGAACATGGGTGAGGCCTTTGCCCTGCAGTGGGCGTAGTCAGGCTGATGATGATGATGATGATGGTGACACAATAAATTAGGAAACAAGTAGTAACTTATCAATAACCGCGCACATAACCTCACTTACGTCATGGTGAGTGTGAGTGCCAATATTAGAAGAAATGCAGTATTTACTGTGGACATCGTGATGTTCTACCTTGTACCTTTTCTCTCGTTAAAGGTGTCTCCTTTTTTGCTAAAAGCTCACTATATTTATATACAAATGCCGACATGAGCACAAGCAAGCTTCTAATGCAGCTATTGTTTTCCAATAATGTCTTGGGACCAACAATGGGCTGCCGAATTTTCTGGTTACTAACAATACTGTCCCGCCCCCCAAAAAAAATAAAAATTCAAGGAATTAGCATTTAGCAACTTGACGCAATCTACGCACACCGACACATCAGAATTTCCATTTGGGAGAATAGAATAAAACAGTGAGAGAATTCGTGCTACATTAGCACGTGTTATAATATGTTAATGAGTAGCAATGCATGGCTGTTTCATTATAAGTTCAACAATGCAAGACTAACCTTCTATAGACGACACTAAAAAAACAAGGACATAGAAAGGTAACAACCCAAGCGCTCATTGACGATTGAAAGTTTGTGCGAATGAGCCAAACATAGAAGAACAGCGCAGGTGGCCAGGTCTTAACAAAGAAAACAGAAAACAAGAACCCGGGGCCGAATTCACAAAGCTCACTTACGATCAAATTTTCGCGCAAGAGAAATTTTGTCGCGTAAGTCGATTCACGAAGCCAAAAAAAACCTCGTAAGAGGCCATGGTGATCACATCGGCCGCTGCGATAAAGCGCGCTGCGAGCGTTTAGGAACATGCCAGTGATGGTGATGCACTTGCTATATTTGGTGACGTCACCGAAAAAGGCTCGTAAGTGGATTCACGAAGGAAAAAAGTTCCGCAGAAATAGCGTGGCTACGAGAAAATGCTAAGAGTGGTCCGGACCACTCTTATGAACAATATGGCTGTTTAGAACATGCAACGTCGGTGGGGTATTTGGGCACCGTGGCTGATTTTCAGCTAGTTCGCGGCCATGTAAGGCTGCGCGATGATTGCTGGTATATTTTATTCTATTTTGGCGCTTTGAGTTTCGTGCGTTGTTTGCTTTGTACGCAGTGGACAGTATTGACACTCGCACTCGTCCAATAAGCTTCGTGTCGCAGTAATTAAGGAAGCTTATTGGTTGTCCGGAGCGACAAATTATGCAAGCAAATACTCGTGGTTGGATTAAAACCAAAGTACTACGTGAATGGTCGGTGAAGTCGAAAGCGGCGCGCTATTTGGTCAACATTTTTTGTTATGCTGTTGTGCTGCGTCCCACTTCCTCCAATGAGAGGTCCAACGTTTGATGATGTACGCAGCATTGGTGTAAAGTACCACCAAAGAGGTTCAGAGGACGACATCAGCTGCTCGCTATTGGAAATAAAAATGAACGGAAGATTTCAGTTAGCTGTTATCAAGGCCTATTACGTGGTTCCACAACTTCTCTAGTTGGATTGGCTTTAACTACCCAATAGGCACGTTGTCTGAAATGCAGCTGTCGCTATGCACGTCGCACCAATCCAGGGCGGGCTCGTACATTGCTAATCACAGCATATTAGACATTTTCACGATTCTGCATGAAATCACAAACAAATCCAGCTTTTCGACCTTCACTGTTGAGAAACCGAAATGGAACGTGTCTGTATGGCAAGCAGTCAGAAAGAAATGACTCCAGTAATTTGAAATGACACCGAAAACGTGTGCTAAAGCTCGCGATTCTCGAGTATATATAAGCAAACTATATTACCGAATTCATGCCTCTTTGACTTTGAGCTGCCATTTAACCTGGCGTGAGCAAATAAATTAACGCTGTTTTCATCCGCTGATATGTATTTTGCTCTAAGAAGCGACAGATTGGCCCGGAAATCAAAGTGTAGCCACGGCGAAATCCCCGCTGCAGGCGCCCAGTGTAGCAGACGACAAATTCTAGCAGACGACGGCTTGGGCGAGAGGCGCATTGTGATTGGTTGAGCAGCAGTATTCTCGACATCAGGCCATCTTATGACGTTGCCAAAACACTTCTTTCATCGCGCGGCCCTGTCATATTCGTCATATCTTCCCCCCTCGCACATACGAGCAATTTTTATCTCGCCATCAAAAAAACGCGCAAGAGCTTTCTACGAGTTTTCTTAGCGCTTGCTACTGCTGCGTAGTTCGCCAAAACAACATGGCGTCGTAAACATTGTATGCGTGTGGGTGCCAATTTTCACAAACGCTTCTCGCTTGACTTCCTTCAGCGTTCGACTGGATGTGTTTCGACTGGACGGTGCGTCTAAGCCGTGTGAAAACCAACGGCAGTGTCTCTCGGTGTACGGTGAGGCGTAGCGAAGCTTGTGCCTCGGTGTGTTTATGAAGCGGCGATGGGCGCCTCTGTATCGACGGCAACTAGCTCTCGAGGAGCCTGCAATGTGTGTTCGAGTTTCGGTGACAGTTCGTTTGCTTCGCTTTCCAGTTTCTCAGTTGGGTGCAGTGCGGCATTTCGAATTGACAGCGCTTTGGCACGTTACTTGAGTGATCCCGAGTGCGTACGGTAACGTATGAATTACGTGCTGTATTCGGGGATTGCTTGGCCGCTGGTTCGCCCGTGCGCTGCTATTTTCTCGTGAGCAGTCCAGGAAAAGGCAGTGTTTGAAAGTGAAACAGTGTGTGTTGTGGACATTGGTGCTGTGTTGACATTTCCAAGACTCGTGAAGAGGCTGTGCTCGTGTGACAGAAGATTAAAAGACAGCGTTGATGACTGTGTTTTGCCCTGTGAAGTTGCGATGGTGCTTTACGAGTGATTTAGGGACTTGGCGCTGGGCTTCGCGTATTATTTTTTAACTCGTTATTTCGGCTTTTTGTGCTCATCGTAGTCCGAACGTCGTAATGTGTCGAATCGAAGTCGCGAGCCGATACATTCTTTTGTAAGTGAGGCTACTTTGGCAGCACACCTTGACTGTTCTTCGGTGAAAATTTTGAGTTCTACCTGGCAGCGAGAGCCCGTGAACGTCAGTCACGCTTGCCTCCCGAAAGAACACACTTTTCGCCGGTGCCTTGCTTTGGGTGACGTCGTAGACCAGCGCCTGCTAACTACAGGTATTCGAGTCCATCAGACACGTTGTTATGCACGGCACTGGAGCCTTGACTACAGCGGCTCATGGGGAGGTCTCACGCTTTACCAGTGGACGGACACGTCCAGCTAGCCTTGCATTTCAACGTCACTTGCCTGTTTGCCGCAGAGCGCATTCCATTCCTGATGACACTGACAGCTGCTAATCGTTCTGCTACCGGTGAGTTGAACTTGCGCAGCTAATTTCGTTGCTATTCACGTAGTACTATAAAGTGTGTAAGCTTTTTCTGCCCAGCAGATGTAATGTTACCCCATATTGAGTTCCAGTATAAGAAATGTGCTACTATCACATTATATATATATATATATATATATATATATATATATATATATATATATATATATATATATATATGTATATATATATATATATATATATATATATATATATATATATATATGTAGGTACGTCAGCAGTATTTATAGTTTGATTTAAGCAGGCTTTTAATATATTATTAAGAGGAGCCTGTCTACCACACTTGTTAGTGCAGTGGTGAATATTTGATGCGAATTTATTTTTCAGTAGTCATGTAGCACTTTTTCAGGAATTCCCTTGATTTTTTCAAAATTAGTTCTATAGAAGATTACCGCTGTGGTAGCACTATACTTTACCAGGACACGTATATTGCTGTATGCAAAGCTGAGTATACTTTTGGCGCAAATAGAACGAGAACACATAACACAGAAGAACAGGACGGGTACCGAACTTCCTGTTCTTTTGTGTTGTGTGTCCTCATTCGATTTGCGCCAAAAAGTATCCTCAGTTATGAACCATTACCAACTAGCTCGAACCAGAATTCTGTATGCAAAGCTTACATGGGGATTCAGTTTGTTCCAAAGTGAATATAACATATTTGACAGCTTTGACGATAGCTTTGTGTTACTGCCAAATATGTATTAAAAGCAAATTTGATGCTGGTTTTTTGAACGTATCTTTTTTGGCCTCTTCACAGATTGCAGACTTTCCCAAGGTCCTGGGATACATCGATTGCACGCACTGACAAAACAAGCCTCCTCATGACTTGGAGCACCCGTACAGAAATAGGAAGGACTTGTGCTCCCCAAACGTGCAAGTATTTTGCAATGGTGGGGGTGTCATGGTACAGCAGACCTCGAAGTGGCAGCCTCATCTGGATGGACTGTGCTCTGCCGGGGAGCTTCGAGGGCACGAAACTGCTTCATGGTTGGTTGCTAGGTTAGTTATTTTTAAAGAGTAGATGGTGAAGTAAACACCACTTAATGTGCACACATTGAGAACCCAAATACCGCTGCTAACAGTGGATGCCTGTATACTCACACAGCGATGCCAATTAGACTCTTGAGAAGAAGCAAACTGCAAGATAACTGACAATATCGAAAGTGTGAAGTCTGCAGCTTATCAATTTAACTCCATACATGTGAGACTGAAAAGCTTGTGATTTTGAAATAGCACAAATACTTTCATTACTTATAGAGCTTCTGAGCTTGTGACTTGCTCAGTGGTTCAAGTGCTCTGCATGGAAATAGCAAGTGAGTGAAAGTCGTTTGGCTGTTCAAGGGAGAAAGAGCTATATGGCAAATTCCATTGGGAGAACAGCAGCGCTCAAAAGTACGCTGAAAGTGCTCTCTTCAGAGCTGGCGCGTTTCAGTGGTCGAACAGGAGTGAGAGCACTGTCATCCAGTGATAGAGCGAGAGCGCTTTTGCTGCTCTGAGAGCAGGCAGGAGCAGTGTAGTGCTCTCGCCTGAAAAGCGGAGTATGAGCAGTACGACGACAGTCACGTGACTTTTAAACGTCACATTCTCTGTATTTGTTTTAATTTTGCTTTAGCCGGTGAGCGCGGCGGCAGCAAGTGTAGCAACCATGTGTAGACTGAGATCTCTGATGTTTGACACTATGAAGTGTACACTGCTACGTTTGCTGGATGCGCACAAACATGTAACTATGGCGAACAAGGGACTGAGAGATTTGAGGCGTATTTCGCCGCCCTCCAGTAAAGAGTGCCGGGCCTTCGTATGTTTTGGTCACATGGTATATTTCTGCCGACTCGTCAACCTCTCACCTGCTCTCCAGACTCTTGCGGCATTCCAGTGGCAGATCGAGTGGCCCTGCTCTTAGTGCTTTGGCCTTCACTCCTTACTGCACGACGCCCCTACTTCTGTTCTCTCAAAGAAACTTGCCAATAGTTCAAGCCTCAGGCCACACAAGGGCAGTAAATGCGCATTTTACCTTACATAGGTTGTCTTTTTTTCAATGTTCTAGCATGTTGTATTTCTGCCTTGCATGTTCTCAGCACAATTACATAGTGATGCGTTTATTTCCACAAATCATATGTGACCCAAGTACACGCTTGTTGATCTCTAAAGGTGACTCTCGGTATGCCTGAAAGCCATGGATGCTCTCCCTGCTGTCTGTGGCTGGCCTAGCTGAGCAGCAGTACAGTGCAGCCGCCACCCATGCAAGAGAAGTCATAGAGCGCACCTTTGGTGTTCTGGGCAGGACACAGCCTATCCATCCGGCATGGTACTGACGTCAATGATAATCATGGTGAGTGTTTGTGGCAGCCGTAAGAGCCCATTAGCATGAATTTGCGGATAATGAGTGTGTTTTTTGCTTACGATTCCTAATGAATGAATGAATAAACTTTATTTCAAGTCCGGCTCCTTCGGGCGAGGCGGGGGGAAGAGGGGATTGCCCCCTGTTCCTAATGAAGTTCATTTTTTAAAAGTGTACTTTGTTAGGAAGAATAGCTGCGGGCAACAAGCCCACTTATAATCCACAAATGATTTGTGTTTTCTAGTCGGCGAAATTGCTCCTGCGCACTGCATGATGAGGTGGCTAGGTTACATAATTTTGAAGTTAAGAACACTAGCTGTTGTATTGTAGCATAGCGTAACATGAGTAACATAGTAAACTCACTTTTGGTTGGCTTCTTGCACTTAGTTTGAAGTCGAAATAGAATGTAATTTATTGACTTATATGCCTCACTTTTGGGCAGAAGTTCGTTACCATCAATATGAACATCGTAGTCATGCATTTGTATTGTAAAATAATTTTTTTCAGTCTTCATTATTTATGTCTCCATGATGAGACTTTTCTTCTTCTTTTATGTTGTTTCTTCATACTTGTCATCGGCTCCTAAAATTACGACAGCTATAGTTCGCGCATGTTTATCAACTTTATACTCTTACACATAAGCACGGTTGTAATAATCACCTGCATTTTTCTATGTTCCAGCAGTATCATGGGATCAGGTGCCCCATGGTCATGTACAGTGTATCTCGAACAGAGCGCAGAAGACCAACTAGTAAAGAAAGACTACCAGTGAATGTGTCCCGCTGTTCAAAATGCACGTCAACACAAAGAATACATTGTGATGGCTGGAGCAGTTTACATTGTATGGTGACAATCTGCACAGCTGCAGTTTAGTTTCTGAGCACTGCATCATTCAGCCGTTCGTTTGCACCTTAGCATTTAAAAGGAATTAAATTCTTTACTCAATGTACCAAATCATGATATTAATGTAAAACACACTGTAGTGGTATTGTGCAAATTGATGTGAGCTACCTGAAATTTTTAACACGCACGTAAATCAAAGTGCCTGCGTGTCACTGCATTTCACTGCCATGGGAAGCAGCAGCCATGGTCGACAACCAACATCGTGTTTTCATGTTTGGTAGTGGAAAAATTCAGGCTATTGAATCGGGTAATTTTTCACTTGGTCGATATATTCCTTTAGGACACATTAGTATAGCAAGCACGATTTCATGTGTGTATATGCTCTGGAAAGAACTTCTCCATGGATTATTTAGGTGGACGAGGATTGTCGCTATTCCTGGTATATCCAACACCAGGCTTTAGCATCTGTGTAATGTTATCCCGATGCCTCTCAGTCATCTTGAACAGTTGACCTCTCTGTTTGTACTGTGTAAGTTTTAAGTTTTTTATACTGTGTTTGCTGCAATAGGTTTCTTCCCTAATGTAATTGTATACTCTGCCAACTGTTTATCACCTATGCAGCTTTCCTCGTATTACTGCTGAAAGTACTCATTGCATTTGGTGTGTAACTATACCATGCATTTACTTCTCTCTTTTGATGCATCTGTACGATAGTTTGGCCATAAGAGTGCTGCTGGTGTGTTCTAGTCTTGAAGCTGGCGACTTCCAACAAATTTGAAGCTGGAAGTAACGATGTGCCTGTTATCATTACTACTATAATCAGATAAGCTTTCAAAGCTCCATGTAAATGTATTTAACATTCTGTAAACTGTTCAAGATAAACGTTCTTAAGTTTTTTAATTGCGGTCCTTGATTTATGCACCTGAAACACAATTACATTATAGTGGCACATAGACTGTGATTCTGTAAATTTGTGCTCAGGACATTGCAGCTGAGGCCAGCCGCAAGATAAACATGCAGGGCACTGAACCATCACGTCAAATACATTACAAACAGTCCTTACCCAGCAGTGCACTGAAATTTTTCCAAGCGAAACAAGAGACTACTGTATGGCAACTCTGCAGATGTCCAGACTTTGAAAACATTGTGAGTAGTGTTTTCAGGAAAAGCAATGGGTCTTGATATGCCAACAGCAGCATTGTTTGCATGCGCCGAGGAGCTTAGTAGCAGCGAATTGTTTTATTTATGTATTGTCCAATATTTATTTGTCTGAGTTGTGCCAATTTTTCGGTCCATGTCACCTAAAACGGGTGGTTGTCTATTTTCCCCTTATTAACCCTTCCACCACCTTGCCGGATTCCGCAGAACTCGTTTGCATTATTGCTTGTTATTGTGTGGAGAATGAGCCGAACTATATAAACGAACTTCGGGTGATTTTGCAGACATGCCCCATATTGTGATACACTGCCCTTGTCTAGCATGGCATTGTGAGGGGGCTCTCATATTTTGTCGTGGGCTGTCAACCCATGAAGATGTTTAAAAAGTGCATGAGAGAGGGAAGCAACAGACTATGCTATGCTGTGTGTGTGTGTGTGTGTGTGTGTGTGTGTGTGTGTGTGTGTGTGTGTGTGTGTGTGTGTGTGTGTGTGTGTGTGTGTGTGTGTGTGTGTGTGTGTGTGTTTGTGTGTGTGAGAGTGAAGAATGCTTTTCATTTAGTGTAACTTTCATAAGAACTTTGGTGACTTTCTGTGTCCTATTTATATTTCTCAAGTATGTTTCCTACTGCGCAAAAATGAGTGCAACCTTACACAAAATGCGTGCATTCACAGAAGGTGTTTCATTTTACAACGAACACTCGTGAGCAAGAAGTTGGGAAATATGGAACAAACCAGCAAAAATAAGTTTATAGCACAGCTCCTCTGTATAACATTGCTTCTACACATTCTGCTTGCCGAATATGTGGATTTCAAGTGTTTAGTTTCAACCAGCATAACCAAGCATTCGCCCGTGGCCGTACATATACTTGTATATATGTGCGTGGTATTTTTTGCATATTGTCATGCGTGTTGCCAATTGCTAATAAGGGCAGAAACCTAGTCAAGCTAAATACGCGGATTTTTGTTTGTACACATGTCATCTGTACTGTAACTGCTGTTGATAAAAAATAAACTTGGGTATAACATTCCCGTGCAGTCACCAAGAGAAGAGTAGCCGTCTCTGACTCAAATGAATTTGCTGCAATCTTTTCCCTGGCTGTTTCGCTTGGGACTCGATAGCCTGCTAGAGTTATTTATAAGCATTGGCAGAGGCATTACACGGAGGTGCGCAACACGACAGGGACCGAGAGAAGAAGCAAACACAGCACTGTGTGTATTTACTGTCTGCCCCTGCCGTTTTGCGCTGCTGCGTGTAATGAATCCCACCCAACTAGCACGAAAACGTGTCCCGACAAAGGCCGTCATCTTGGTCGCAAGCAGTTAGGTCACCGCGTGTGTCTAGATTTTCTCGAAAACATCGTGATATCTTGACTAGTCCTCGAATAGCCAGAGATGTCAAAAGTTATTGCCCAGGTATGATAATTAGGTTTCGGGACTGGGCGCTCTTGCGGTAGTAGTGGTTAGAAGAAAAAAAAAACTTATTTCTGAAATCCATGAGGGAGCATGCCACAGCGCTTTTTGCTCGAAAGGGGAGTCAAAGAAGAGAACGGAAAGGGCACCTCCTCAAGATAAGAGTGCCCGCAACACATAAGTACAGGCCGTGCAACCTGCTGTTTCATAAAAAAAAACAACAACAACAACAACGCGGTTTCTTGGCGGCACTGCGAATCGAATTCAGTGCCTACTGCATTGTAGTCGGTCGCTGTAACCATTAGACTACCGCGGCAGCGCTTGCGATGAGAGTTGGCCACTTTAGTGCTAACGTCATTGTTAATATATCTCCTTTCGCTAGAAATACGCCTAACGCAAAACGTCAGGCAAAACTCGATAAAAAAAATAAAGGCTGGGAATTCGTAATGAAGTCGCCTGAGGCCACTCGAAGGTGAAATCCATCGAGTGTAAGTACATGACTGTGTATTTCACATTGACGTACGATATTCACTAATAAACTATCGCTAATTAACTGTCACTAATGTCACTTTCATTCAATCAATACTCGGTTTGTTTCAATTATCGTCGTTTAAATAAACTTCCCTAATCAGATGACTACTTAATTTCCTTCTATTCTCATATATAAGCCCGATCATGTTCTCGCTCGCTTTTGTGTAGCTTTCGCTCCCATGCACGTTAGTAAGTAACGCGAACAAATCTTTTATGCTCTCCAAGTAACCGGTGCCGTTCTGTGGAAGCTTGCCATGACGTCTGCTGCGCCAGCGGATCCTCTTCCTAACGTTCTTCTCTATCGATTCGTTTTCACTCTTTCAAAAAAACGATGTGAGAGACACGCAAACGCTGTCTTCTTCCTTTTTTTTTTTTTTCCTTTGCTAAACGCGCAGCACGCGCGCCTCGATTCACGAGGCACGTGTGATCATGTCACTTCAGGCCGAGACGCAGCAACGTTGCTTGTTTTATTTGTTTGCTCACGCAAACGCTGCAAAAGATGAAGTGACCTGCAGCGCATTGTTTTCTGAAAAGTATAAGCACGTATAAACTGCCCGAGGAAACTTTCTCGTTTTACACATATCTAAGCGTACGACTCATGTCTTATTCTGGCCCTGTCAAAATGCGGCGATGAATTGAACCTGCGACAAGATACGCTCATGATACATCTCTCTTACTGCTGCCTTATATTACTGAACAGTTTCTACGTAGGCTCGAAAGCCGCTCCTATGTTTTTTGCCAAGACCTTTGTAAGAAATGCAACCTTTTACGTCTAGCTAAAAAACACCCTAATGGCCACCACCTTACCGTGCTTGAACACGCCTCGTGAGTTGAGTGCCATCGTAGCTTCATGAATAAAACTAAACTATTGCACGAAGGGGGAGACGTTTGGGTCACATCTTCAAACCTTCAGTGTATCAATTTATGTGCGCTTTCATAGGAGCGGTGCGTCACCTACAGTTGGCGAGATAGCGCACGGATTCTTGCTTAACGCCACCGAGCAACAAGCTACATATGGTCATTCATCAAACGCGAGCGCTTGGCTTTGTTCAGGCCCCGCGGACGCCTGCTGCAACGCGGTGGCGCGTAAGCGCTGTAGCAGACGCCCGGAACTGGAAGCTGAGAAGCTGCGAAAAGACATGGGCTATCATCGTATACTCTCGATGCTAGATGCTTTGCGTGCTGCCTTGCTATTATCGGCGCGCACTTCTTTCTTTCCTTGTCGTTTCGTCGGCTTTCGCGTTGCCTCCTTGCCCTCAAAAGTCACGCGTAAGTTAAATTCGTGCCATTGCTATCGCACTCCCTCGAGATACGAGAATTCTTGGCTAAGAAACTGCGTAGGCAAGAGAAAGCTTTGTGAATTCGGCCCCCGAACCGCAAAAGCTTGTGTTGTCGACTTCGCCTCTTGTTATTCCTTGTTTTAGTGCTCTCCTCAGAATTTCCCACGAACTCACCCAACATCCTTCTAAGAAAACTGGCTATTGAGGCTTCTCAGATAACAGCAAAAGATAGAACCACAGAGAGTCACAGAAGTGCGCATTTATTTTTCTCTGATCAACAGGTTACGAAGAAGGGAAGGGTAGAGGTGGATATTTTCGCTAAAGTGGAGGAAAGTAATGTAGATAAGGCGTAGACCCGCCGCGGAGGTCTATTGGTTATGCTGCTTGATTGCTGACCCGAAGGCCGAGGGATCGAACCCCTCCCGCGGCGACCGAATTTCCACTGGAAACGCCGGCGCCACTGTCGGCGTGACGTGCTTGGCAGGATCACGCGGTCTCAGCGGCCGCGTCGGCTGCTTGTGGAGCGCTGTCGCGTGCTTTGTAAAATAGTTTCAAGCTCCACCTGCGCTGCGGTCTGTTCGAATGCGGAGGTTTTCTCGCATTTTGAACACAACTGAACCCACTGTGATACGAGTGACTGCATCCGAAAGCGATCAATATGCTGCTCGGTGCCGCAGTGCCGGACGTACGCAACAGATTGAGTCCGGTGTAAGTGCACGGTGAGTCCTGCACGGTGCACCGGTGCCCGTGGGATAAGAAACTGCGTGAAGAGTGGGTTGTAGAGCTAAGAACCGGCAAGCAGCCATCGGCTACGAGTCGTGTGTACAACAAGCACTTCTGCGACGACGACCTTCGCTACTGCGTCGGTGCTGTGATGTTGAGTAGCAGAAAGCGCGCACTGAGACGATCGTTCGCGCGCGGTTCCTGCAGGCTAACGGTGCTTATCTCCCGTAGGATGGAAAATGCTCTGCGTTTTAACTCGTGCGATACCATCACACAACGTTCCCGTGCGACCTCTTAATCGTCGGCCCCGTGCTCAGCGTCTACAATATGGGCTGCAGATACTTGAGTGATTGTGTAGCTAGGACTTAAAAAAAATCACAGGGTTCCTTATGCATTCCTTTAAGATGACCGGAAGGCGAAAGCCACCTTCCTCTCCTTCTTGTCAATCGATGTATTGATTTTCTCCACCGCACTCCAAAAACTTTCTGCACCTAACGCGGTTTTGCACTGCCTCCGTGATCGACTCACCGATCACGGAGGCTGTGTGCAAAGCTACTATGTCGTGGCAACACATCATCATGTGACATCACGTTAGGAGGCTTCATGACGACGTCATAACGACGTCACAACTTTGGGCAATCTGTGACGTCGTGATGACGTGATATGGTGACGTGATCACGTGATGGTGATTTTTTCGCATTACTCGTGATGACGCCGCCGACGTAGAACGCCATCGGTCAATCTTCCCGTTTGATGAAGTATCGAAGGCTTTCGCCTTCATAAGCTATGCGCAGCGTTTGCTGGTGGATGCATAGCGAGCGAGTCAAACGCTGCGGTTGATGTGTGCTGCATTTATGTTGGCCATAACAATCTTTCTGTCAATCGTGCATTGTCATGACGGAAATACTACGTGCTGAAAAGCCCCAATTTATTTGCGCCACTCTCAAACTCAAGGTTGTACTCTCCAACGCCATGCATTTTCTTGGAGCCTTACTTATTTATGCTGTTCGGACACGACATACTGACACAATTGCTGGGCAACTCACCAAATAATGCTGGGCATTATAATTTTGCATTTCACTCTCTACGTGTTGATGTTACCCTGCTTTGCAGCTGCAGGTCGCTGCAATAACTTCTCTTTCTTTCACCGCTAATTGAAGGTTCACAGCCGGTTCACAGCCGACGTTTGCAGAACAAATCCGGCGAACGTATCTTTCGTTTCCTTGACGTAGACCACTTCTCCTTCCACCAGCAATATCGAAGTGGCGAAGCTTTACTCTATGAATTTGGTGAGAGCGGCAAGTTCAGTGGCATGCACAATAATTAAGGAGTATATTAAAAAAAAAAGTCATCGCATTTTCTCATGCTTTGTGTGGTAACCAAACGAAACAAACACTCTGAAATAACAGAAGCAGCGGCCATTGCTCGCTTAGAAGACTGATCAATATGCAGCGCGAGGCAACATGTCAAATTACATTGAAACATACACGAATTACGACCGGAAAAAAAATCGTTGAATCGTCCGCACGGGACATCACAAGTTGCCATAGGCGCGCTGAAGTCGTAGTTGTAACAAACTTCTTCTTGCACTGCTCTGATAGCGTCCTCGCAACAATTGTTGTTTGTGTACTCACAAATTTTCATATTTTGTGGCCTAAAGTTCACGACACAGCGCCAAAACATGCTCGTAGCGAAAGCGAAACCATCAGTACGTACATACATGCAGACGCTCATACATGCAAAAGCTCCGTCGGTCGCCGCGAACCTGTGCGATCACCGGCTTGAGGCTTCTTTCTGTTATGCTCCATTTGGTTATACATGCAGTCTACGTTAACAACATATTTCACATAGTTTGCGCTCCGCTACTCTCTACATTTCACGCAAGAAGCCGGTTCAGGGGTCTCCACTGCGGTGACCGCGTGAAGCGGGCGCTCCGTTTTCTGCAAAGAGGCAGCGACTGTAAACTACGTTGTGCTTTCTGTTCGTCGAAAATTATTATTTTAACAGTAAAGAACGTATTTAGCTTCGAAAGTATGCACGGAAATGTCCTGGAGCGCTTCCGCGAGTTGTTTTGTAGAGCGCCGACAGCAAATCCTATGGGAAGCGCGCGGCGTTATCCTGCCTAGCACGCAATCGAGGCGCGTCCGATAGAGGGCGACTCCGTAACTCCTCGAGGCCAATATGCTAGATGTCCGTGTGCTTAGATATAGGCGCACGTTAGAGAACACCCGGCGGTCGACATTTCCGAAGCCCTCTTACACGGCGTCTCTCATAATCATATATCGTGATTTTGGGACGTAAAACGTAAAACCCCAACAATTATTAGATCAAGTGTAGCCATTGTTCTTCCGGTGACGGCACATAGCCCAACCGCAATTTATGAATAAATAAGTAATCGCAAGACAACGCTGTGGCAGCAACGGTGGAAAGCGCCTAAAAAACTCACTCTGTATTATGAAGTCAGCTCTAAGTGTCAGAACATATGCCACATATGCATAAAGGTTGGAACTGTAAGAGAATACTCACTCATACTCCCTCACCCCAATTTTTTTTCAGGTTTCACACTCACTCACGCTCATACTCACTGATGAACTACTTCTTGCGCAAATTTCCTGAGCAAAAGGAAAGACATGGACAGGCGCAAATTTCCAACTGAACCTACACTCTAAGAAAAAAAAGAGTATACCTGACTCTTTTCGGAGAGTTCTGACTTGCCACGTATACGACTCTCTTTGGAGAGTCACGGTGACTCTCTTGGTAGGTCAGAGTGGGCGCGCTCAGGAGAGTCCCCGGACCCTCTTAAGAAGAGTGAGAGGACTCTTATGCGAAGGATCACGCTACCACTTCTGAGGGAGTCAAGTGACGCTCCTACGCGGGTCAATTGACATCCACCGAAGCGTCAAGCGACTCTACGGCTATTTTAAGCTACTAAATGGACCCATGCTCTACTTTTGCGCGACTACTGCTGGAAATAGTGAAGTATTCATTTTAAGCAACTCCATGAATACTTGCCGTTGCGCCCAGCGACTGCAAGACAAGGATAGGTCAATTTTAGCATTATTTTAATAAAACTCCTCAAAACACACCATTTCCAGCAATGTTGAAGCAGTTGAGGTATTCCTCATTTCCATGCTTGTATGAGTATAACCAACCAAAATGTGTGACTGTGATGTGCATAGTGCCATGCCGTGCAAAATAAACAGCAGATATCGGTATCATGTTTCCATATTTATTCCTTATGATCAAGAATCAAAAAGTCGTGAAGGCTGGAGGAATCAGACTTGTGACTTGCTATGTTGTCGCTCCTGTTCAGCGTGAGCAGCCATGACAAATGGTACCTGAAAAGAAGAACGTGATATCATAATGAGAAAACGGAATCATAGTAAGAGTTTGCAATACCTACACAATAAGTGATTTACACAGACATAATGAAGGCTCAGAACAAAACAAATGCAAAGAGGCATGGTAAGGAACCGTGTTTTTTGCCGTTATCGCGTAAAACATTGGTGACAAACTTGCAGCACAAGATGATGTGAGCTTTTTTTTAAACAACAAAGGCAATTCTTTTAGGCTCCTTTGCGTGGGTGCCACTCACCTCTTTTCCTACGTCGTCTTCCAACCAAAGGAAATGTACCGAGTGCCTCGTTGACATTACGAACGCCGCTGTTGATTTTCCTATCACTAGTGGTGAAGCGCCAGACCATAGCGACACCTTGTTGCCCTGGGAATAACCAACACACAAACACACAGACTGATTAGTTTAATTTAAACCACCCTTTGTTCAACACACCGTTACTGTACACACATCTGACACGAGTGTTTCGTTTTAAATAATTTCGTAACGAAAACAAATTTTCACGTAATAGAAGGCGGAAACCGCGTTTCGCGATAGGCACTGGTTATGCACGAATGAAGGCCCTCCTTTTCTGATAAGTCGCTTCAAAAAGTGCTTCCAGAATAAGCCCGGCTTTGCGCCGGCATATTGCCACAACCAAGCGCATCCTCCGGCAGTCAAGGGCACGCCGTGAGCGGTTACTGACAGCGTGTTCTACCATGGCCTCCGAGATGGCGGGCGCGCAGCGGGTTTTTCTCCGGCCGTCCCAATCGCACGGAGAGAGCGTATTTCCCGAGGTGGGCGTGGCCCGCTCTTTTCTCCGCACCGCGGCGCACTTACTTGGGATCGGAAAAGCTGCCGCGCTGTTGGCGCAGCTTGCATGTGGCGAGAAAAAAAATGGTTTTGCGCTTTTATTAACCTCGCGCTGATTGTCTGGACAAGTCAATGCCGGGGCCTATCGATTCTCAAATGGGCTTTTTTTTTTTTTTTTTTTTTTTTTTTTTTTTTTTGCTGTAGATTTGCGCCGCCTTTATTAGAGCACTTAGAAAAGCGATGCCTCTACAAGAGTTCCGCATGTGCTAGAAACTTACTATACTTCGAAATTTGCGGGCTGTATAGTATGGGGGCGCTAGCGAAGGAGAAGAAAAAAAAAACAACGATGATGAGGCTGGGCGTGATGACGCCCGGGGCTCGCGCTCGCCCTGCCGCTAAAGACTGATCAGTCGTTGCCGAGCCTTCGTAAATTGAACGCGTTTTTTATTGTCGCCTACGTGTTCTCTGAGGGCTTCGGCCGACCATTGGCCCCGAGCGCACAATAGATATTGTGATAATGTTGTAAGCTAGATTTAAGGGCTGCGACGGAAGCAGTCCGTTTGGAGCAGTATCGGAAAAAGCAGGTATCGGTGCTTGCTTCCTTTGTGCATTTTTTCCTTCGGTGTAACAACATATAGCGAAATGAAAACACGTACAGCAGCACTCAAATTTTCCATTAGGAACACTTTCTTTATATTTCCTTTATTAACAACTTGCAGGCACTTCCTTCTATACGGAATGCTTTACAAGGCATTGTATAACAGGTGAATGCCGTCACAGCAGCGTAAAGTCGTAAAGAAGTGACATCGGCATAAAGGAAGCATTATCCGCACAGAGTGAAATGGCAGATTGTGGCCTTCATGCAGTCAATATACATCGTAAAACTGAAGCGAAAGCTAAGATCATGAAAAAATCACTCACGCAAAGCTGCTGGTAAACACTGCGCGACGATCATTGCACTGCAATGCATGCGAGGAAATTAAATAAAACAAAAAATGCAAAGACGTAAGAAAATCATTATTCGCATAAGACAGCTCAGTGCTGCATGAATACAATACCATAAGTACAACTAAAATGTAAACTGAAAATAGGAACTATGCACAGAACGAAGCACAACGAATCTACGCAGTAAATACTGCACGAAGATTACGGCACCACAAAGAAGAAAAAAAAAACATGCGCACGCTGTAATCCCGCGCGCTCTGCTTTCTGCCGCGGTCTCCGCTGCCGCCGGAATCCCAAGTGAATGCGCCATCTCGCGGTAGCCGGGCGCGCGACGCGATGTACGTTTTTTTGCTGGGGAGCGCGGCGATTGGGACGGCCGGAGAGAAACCCGCCGCGCGCCCGCCATCTCGGAGGCCATGGTTCTACAAACGTAACCCATTCTTAAATACTCAGTTCTTCGAGCGCCCGAACGACACGCGTGTTCTACAAATGTAATCAACCCTTAACAACTCAGTTGTACGAGCGCCCGAACGACAGCAACCGCGCGGACTCCGTCTACGTTGACATCAGACATGGCATATGCTAGAATTACCGCACACAGCTCCCACAGTCACGTATATTCACTCGATTCGGTTGTAAAGCCGAAAGTCATTATATACAGTGCGTCTCTGTACACCGACTCTTTTGTCACGATTTTACGGGTGGAAGCACGCTGCACACTCGAGTATCGATGGAAATGTTATTAAGACGTAGACTAAAGCGCATCTCAAAACGATATCAAACA